>JADNYJ010000276.1:0-45180 GCA_015501075.1 Gymnopilus junonius
CGTGTTGGGGATTGAGAGACCAAAACGCCATCTGACCCATTGATGGCCATCCGGTATACAAGGCATTGTCGAGAACGAAGGATGACCAAGTCATCCGTCATAACCGGCACTTGACTCAAATCTTCGAAAGTGGGTAGATGAAGGGGGATGGAGCCCTCAGTAGAACGCGACGTAGCTGTCGAGCTGCTCCAAAGTGGGTTTGGGGTACGTCGTGCGTCGAATCAGCCGCGTTGCTAGGGTATTCTGGAGGCCGTTCAGACCCCAAAGACGTCGGCCGAGGCAGCTGATATTCAGCAGGCGAGTCCCCTAGCATAGGGCAAAGGTCGATTTCATTCGAAAAAGAGTCCGTAAAATCTTTGAGAGGGAGAGAACCTCTGCCAGATGTCTACGAGGGCAGGATGTAAAGTGACCGGCAGGCGATTGTAATAACCCTTGGGCTCATCGCACAGATCCCAGACGAAAATTTCTACATCATCCAGCGTGGGAGGAAGGTCACATAGCAAATCGACTTGCTGCTCGCGTGCGAGGCGGACTGCTTTAGCACCCGTCGATTCCCCAGTTCCCAATGTGTCGTTTGCCAACGCCTGATTCGCAAGCCTGCGTTCGCTGAAAAAGTCGGCCCATGATTGGCCTCGAGTTTGACCGGAACGAGGATGGGGTGCCGGAAAAGATGCCAATTCTTCTGAGACGTTTGCCGGGGACATGGGTGAATCCAGTTCAGCAATTTGCGGAGGAGAAGCATGGCCCTTGACAGACAAAACAGGGTCAAAGTTCTGAGAGGGCAAGGGCGAGTAGTCTCCATCAGAAGACGGAGAAGGCGGTGCTGCTGTAGCTGACGGGGCAGTGGATGGGACCTGATGGTTCGAGACGAATTTGATGCCATGAGGCTCGAAGGAGGCATCAAGACTTTGCAAAAAGTCGGCAAGGCAGCTGATAAGGAGGTCCATGTCAGGATTGGGATTCATAAGCTTGATAGGTTTGTACATTTTATATAAATCGGCCTTGTTTTTGCCCAGAAAATGAATCCTACCGAAGTAGAACCAGAGGGGGACCTTGTTTCGCTCCGCGCGTGCAAGGACGGTAGGATTTTGAAAATCCAACACGTTGACAAAAGTACCGACTCGCGGAGTCGCGTTGTCCAGCAAGCCAGAACCCTCCAGTTCGACCAACCACTGACGCGTAACGCCCAACTCGGCAGGATCGACGGAGGCGAGTCTGGAGCGCCAGTTGGTAAACCTCCATGCGCTGTACGCCAAAAGACCCCAGTGTTCTTTGAATCGCATGAGGGCGGTCATGCAACGCCATCTAACCAGTCGCTCGTTTCTGTTTGGCTGGTTATACCGATGGTGACTAGGCATTGCCATGGGCTTGACGGCCAGGGAGCGTAAATACGACTGGTCGTCCAAATAGTACGCAAGCGCGGGGTAAACCCTTTCGTGGTGACGCCAGATTCGAACAATATCGTCCTGGAGTTTGTATTCGCCAGACTTGGTCCTGATGATGGGAAGGGTACGGATGCTGAAATTGAAAGGGACAAGGAAGGGATGGCTGTAGTTTAGTTTCTGTGGTATGGCGCCCAATAATGACGGTGTGCACAAAACCACTGGGTTGTAGCAACTGTTTCTCGTTGATGTCGTACATCATGGCGGCCTCACCAACGCGTCTGATAGGTACAGTATCTGGAAATTGTTTCCTGGTTGCGGTAGTCGACCAGAACGCGACAGCATCGCGTGGCCCGATGTCATGTAGGACGATGGTGGGTTGGTCAATATTGGGCTAAATTGAGTGTCAGAAAGAATTGTAAACAGCGTTTCATTGTATTCTACATACCTTTTGTTCTCCGATATGCGACATAAACTGAACCTTTGCCTCATTAGGATCCATTTGCGGAAGGTTCGGTACAATCAAAGGGAGTTGTACGGACGGGTTTTCTACTGAAGGATCACACGAAAGGAACAACGGGGGGCCGAGTGTGAACTCTCCCGTTTCATTGGGTATTGATCCTTTAGGGTATACCATGGATTATCGAAGGAAAAGGATCTGCAACCCTGAGGGTTGAGCAGTGCCTGTGGTGATGAAGAGAGAGAGTGAGAGACGCGACAAGAGGAAATGTGATTTGAATTACATAATCCGAACGACATATTTCCCAAACCGAATAAAGTCGCCCAAATTAAAAATAGCCATCTACTTTGATTCTCACTACGACCAGAAGTCGGTAAGCGATTATATTTGACCTACATATTCTCTACTCTGACATTGATACTCGTTACAGCATCATGCATAACGCACGAAAGCGCGCGTAAGTATATCAACTACCTGCTATATACGAACGTAACTGATGACCGGCAGTCGAGCTGAACAAGATGAACGGGAGCGTGTAGCGATGGCACGGTTGTTGGAGGAGAACGTCAAGCAAGAGGAAGCGGCTCAACGTTCACTCGAGGAAATGGAATTATACCAACAATTCCAGGCCCAAGTTGTGTCCGCCAGAATGGAGAAGGAAAAGGCAGACGAAAAAGCGAATAGAGAACAGAGTAGGAGAAAGCAAGTCGAGTTGGAATTACGAAAGGAAATCAAGGCGTTGAGGAGAGAGAGAGAAAAGGTGGACAAGATGAACGAAAGGTTAAAGAAGGAAAAGGATGCCATGGAAAAGGACTACAAAGCCGAGTTGGAAGAGTTGAAGGAGGATGTTAAGGAAAAGGAAAAGGAAATTGCGAGCCTCAAGAAGGAGATTCGTCGTAGACGATGAGTGGTTGTAGAATGTCGTCTTTTAGCCTGTAATCTCTCGCTCTCTTTCCTAATTACGAGGGAAAATGTAAATTTCATTGCGTAATCTACATTACAAGCCCGTACACCACTTTGTCCACATACAGTCGTTGAGAGGCCTTCCTGGAAGAGACCAAGAGACCGTCGTACTTCACCCTTCCATCGAAAAACAGATAATCGTGCAGGCGTGAGTCGAGATCGGAGAACGAGTTTGTCATCCTCTTGAGTGACAATCGGTACTGGCAACACCAATGGCGTCGGCAGAGTCAATGACGCGTTCGCAATCTTGAACGCGGCTATCTCGTGTGCGTGGAAATGGAATGTGGCTTGCTCTATAGACGATGTCGGGGTGAGATTTGACTTAAAAAAAAAAAAAAAAAAAAAAAACCTGAGGCGTCCAACGAATTGGACTCTATCATAGAATTAATTTCTTCTGGGTGTCAATCATGTCACTCATCAGCTTGGATGAGATATAGTGAGCAGGAGAGAGGACGAGTTTGGAAAGAGCGAGGAGCGTTTGATAGGCAAAGCTGAGGATGATATAATTTAGCAAGGAGTTTGGGGTGTAATAAATAAACCCACGGGCTATGTTGAGGCGAGGAAGAGCGGCCAACATCCTAATCATTGTAGCTTGAAGAACTTGGGATACCTGCTGACGATCCATGTTCCGATCAGACTTGAATTTCATCCGCGTTCTCGCCATCTCTGTCAAATGAAAGGTGTGGTAGTTGAGGAAATAGGTGGTGGTGGCAATAGTCGGAACGGGGCTGTAGATATCAAAGAGTACACCAGGCGGCAAAATGCTAACATGAAAAAAATCGGCGTGGAATGTTTGAATAGACAGAATAGTACTCACATCATCTCTCCAGGAAGCAATTCAATTACGAGACAGGTATCTTTGGTATCTTCCATGGCTGTGAATGCCTCGAGAAGGGTGAGGCGTTCAGATATGTTGGTCGAATCAGGAGGTCGGAAGACGCGCAGGATGAGAATACCACTGCGTGTTTGAATGGCCACTGAGCATCCAGGAACCATCTCTCTCCAATGATAGGGTCGGAAGAAGGTGGCTGGATAGCATTGAAGTGAAGAATGAAACGTTCAGCGGCATAGGGCCAATCAGGCTGGTTGCCTTGTCCAACTATAAAAGAACCCCAGCCATAAAGATAGCCATGATCGAGATGTCTGTCTGATGATATGAGCGACGGAAATAATAGTGAAAAAATATACTCGCTCAAGAAATAGAGGCGGATCGGAACGGCGAATAAATTGGTCTTGGATAGAAAAACATTCCAATTGAGACTTGCAAAAAAAATTCCCTAAAACTCATTTGCACAGTCGAATGCGAATCACATTCTGATAGAAAAAAAGTCAAGTCATTGATCACATAAATATAAAGAGGTATACATACTTGAAACGTTGACCAATTGGTCAGGATGAATGGCGAACTGGCCCTGAATATACTCCATATCAAAGAAAATCTTTGGCGTATTGGAACATGCGACGATGACCGTGGTTTGGTTTGAGAGCAAGTCTTGATTTGGGCGGCGAACGCAATCGGATGAAGGACATCTTCGTCCAGTCGCTGTACCCTTCAATTTGAGAAGCTTCAACGGTAGAAAAGTCGTATTTCTGATGGCGTCCAGCATAGTGAGTACATGGGGTCGGTCTTGTTGGGAACAGGTGTGGTGAATCCTCTGGACCAAGTTGCGACGGGGAGAGTATCATGCGCGTTGGCGCGTGTGACGAGTTCGTTCCATTTGACGCGCTGTATAATATAGTGAACGGCAGGAATAATTCAAACAATAAATCGTCACTCACCTCAATCGCCGCTAGCCGATTTCCTCGTACAAGATCCTCTGGCTGTCGAGGTTGGTTCTATAGCGCATATATTCAATAAAAAATAATGTCATAATGGGAACAGACTCGCCACAAGTTGCTCATACAACGGCTGCGACGATTGAGAAAGAGAAATTATTCGAGAGAGAATGACTGACCTGTCGGGTTCCGACAAAGGTTTCAAATTCCTGCAACGCGTTGAATAAATGGAAATTTAAAAGAAAGGGACCTACATCTTCACGTAGAGAAGATTTCTCTGATGCCTCTGCGTCACTTGAATAGCCATATAATCGAGAAAGATACGGACGCTCATCATCAGAGTCGACGTTGATTATATTCCTGTGAGACGGTCCTGCTTCACTCGTCGAGGGTATAGGCTGGGGTATAGGACCTCTGTCTGGTTTCTTCTCGAGAAGCGTAAACGCAAAGACACTATGTACCAAATGAATACAGAATTAAGATTTGAAAGATAAAGCCGCATATACTCACGTTTGTTTGGGATCCCATACTTCTGTCTCCAAAGATTCAATGCGAAAATGAGATAATGAGGAGCCAAGAGGCACCTTTTTTCTTTCTGTATATTGAACGTCAACGTCGGAAGGAAAAACTAGAAAGTGAACTCACCCTCTAGTCGACTTGCCCTTACCGCCTCTCCCGCCTCTACTCCCTCGTCCACCTCTTTAAAAATTTAAATCAGTATTAATAATACATACGAGAATATCTCACACCTTTGACCTCTGGACGATTTGGGGGCCATGAGCGTGTGTGGGGTATGAAAGGTGGAGGTTGGAGAGAAAGAAGAGAAAGAATCTATAATTGGATGGACAAGCGATGCCTTTCCAAAACGGACGCGACATTGTCCCAAAATAGTGTAGTCGGGCGACATTTTCCCAAAATGGAATATACAGGCGACATTTTCCCAAAACGGAATATACCGGCGACATTTTCCCAAAATGGAATATACAGGCGACATTGTCCCAAAACGGAATATACGGCGACATTTTCCCAAAATGGAATATACAGGCGACATTTTCCCAAAACGGAATATACCGGCGACATTTTCCCAAAACGGAATATACCGGCGACATCTTCCCAAAACGGAATTTACAGGCGACATCTTCCCAAAACGGAATATACGGGCGACGCTCTTCATGAATAAAATAAAGACATGTAAATTACAACATAGGCATATCCGCCAAGGACTTCAGTTCGACGATCTCCTTCATAATCCAGAGAAAAAGGCGGTGAATGTTGAGGTACATTTTGCCCTTGTACTTGCTGTCCGATACACGGCATATCATCCAGTTTGCTACAAGGTCATATTTACCTTTCTTTGCAAGTTCTCGAATTTCTTCCACGTTCTCTGGAGGATATGGGTACCGTCGAAAGCGTGTTGGTCGTTGGTGGCATAGACGTAGCCAAGGACTAACAAATGACTTCATCGACGCATCTGCTGCCTGGAAAACTTTATGTCTAAAGTCGGCCTAGCAAAGATGATAAGAAATACATAATCTTGATATGAGCGGGGGCGCTAACCTTGGGGCAGACACATGACCAACACCAACCGGTCGGCATGTTGTTTTGCATATACCCGCGGAAGTTAGTATATGCACCATCATGCCATGGCGACGCCTACTCTGTCAGGACAGCTGTCGTTTTTGTGAGTCGTCCAAAGTGGGTTTGCTGTTAAGGAGACAAAGGATGCAATGGCCTCGAGAGCTTTAAACGCCTCGTGGATGGGCTCAACAATCTCTGTATCCCAAGGGTCAACCGTGATCATGGCAGTGGCTTTGTCGATCCTTGCAAGTATACCAGCTGGTGGGTGGGAGGGACCAGGCGGAGCAACTGGCACAGAGGGATGGAAGATCGGAGGACGATCAGATGACGAGGATATCGGAGGACGATGAGAAGTGACAGGCGGATTGGGCGTGCGTGTATGATCAGAGCCGGCTAGGACGATGGGATGGATGTGTTTTTGTAAAAGAAGCTCCAGAGGAGGAGCGAGAAACCATATGCATAAACTGTGTAGTAGTGCGTTGGGCAATTTGCGAGAAACGACTCGGGTTTCGAGATCGTCAGGAAGGGACGGGCTTGATGTGTCAACACGAGATCGCTTGCCCCGACTGAACTCTGTATCATCATCGTTCTTGCGTTTTTCTAGACCAGACGGACGGGCAGCGCTGATACAGGCGATGGCATCAGCTACCAGAAAATCAAATGGCTATGGTCGAGACTTACATGGCAGGAGTAGATTCAGGATACGAAGAAGAAATAAATGAAGAACCTGTAAAGAACTATAGAAAGTAATATATAAATGTGTTAGCGGGGATGCGGTGACGACTTACAGATCACCAGCCATCGCGGTCGGGGTAGATGGAAAAGTACTATATGAAATAAAAGTCAGAAGATGCATGATGTTTTATAAATTCAACTTGCGCATTAATCGTAGGCGATGAAGATGTATACATAATCTTCAATATAAGCAGGCTGCACCTTGGAGGTCGGTGCCTTCATCTTCGCCGCACATGGAACACAAGGAATGCATCCTGGAAGAAGAGTACATGACGTCGCAATGCCGTCAAGATACAGACTGGGGATCAGCCTATGGCACTGGCCTTGCTCCAATGTCCAGTTGTAGAGCTCAGTCGTCCCAAAATTCTTAGCAGGATCGACAAAGGGTACAGACTTTCTGTCCTGAGGAACATAGGTGGTGACCGTACACGGTAAACCATCTCTCCCTCCGCGAGACTCTTGCTGATGTTGGTCGAGCATGTTATACGCAACGTCAACATGGATAACGTTGCGAATCCCTTTGATATCCAATCCACAACCCAAAATGCTAGTCGACACCATGACCTTGTTGCGACCGCTGATCCATGCTTCCATAATTTTGGCCCTGATGTCTGGGTCGACATCCGCCGTATACGCATCAAGATGGAGGGTTGTTGCGATTTGGCAAGCAATTGATTGAGTGCGGCAAAAAATTATGCATCGCTGAGTAGATGAATACCCAGCAACCAGACGTGATGCGTGCTGGGCAATAGCATCAAACATTTCACTGCGACCAACTCTTTTAATTTCGTAGCAAAGCTCGCGGCGGACGGACGGCGTGCGGATGATACGCCAATGAGTCTTTGTGAGCTCGGTAAATCGAGGCAAGAGCTGAGGAGGGAGGGTGCCTGTGAGGCGAGATGATGTATTAACGAGATTGAGAACCCAGAATTCTTGAAAGGTTCTCGATAGTTTGATCGGTAATAACTTTGTGAATCTCGTCAAAGACGATAATCGCCAGGCGACCTCCATGTTCCATATCACGAAACCATCTATAATCAAGTTTGAAAAAGGGCTGCTTCTATTGAAATGAAATAAAACTTACGGTTTGAATCGTCATTAGCAACGTCTTCGATAGATACATATATAATGGCGGCCTCCGAATTGTACTTGCCATCTCGACGCCAGCGACTAATGCTGATGCCAAAGGAGCGAGCTCGTCGATCCAAGTCCGCATGAAGACTGATAGCGGAAGCACGACGAGGGTAGTTTTTGCCTCTGCTGTACATCTTGGCATAGGAGCATGACGGCGGTGGTCTTGCCAGTGGCCAGTGCCAAGGATGCCCAACAGCTCTGCTCTCACGGATCATGAGCTCCAGGAGAATAGCTTGCTCTGGGCAACTGAAAGAAGCGTCACTCCGACAAAGAATCGGCGGAGATCAGAGAGGCGGAAGGAGGTACTTGAATGTCAGAAACAGCGTCGGGGCGGCGACGATTGAGACGTTGACGGCAAAGCATTGGGCCACGACCTGAGCCATTGAATTCAGGACAGTCTCCCGAACCTTGTCTTCAAGAGCAGTTCCGATGTTGATGGTAACCTGACGAGATATCTTGTTGACAAGAGCTGGAATAAGCTCCGCCAAAGACGCTGGATGGCGATATGTGTAAGTCAATGATACAATAATCAGAGACGGAAAAAAAAAAAAACTTACGCTGAAGGTCGGCGGTCGCAAGCTCTAAGGGATCGTCAGTAATACCAGCGATCTTGAGCGGGCGGTCTTGGCCTATATTGACGTGCTTCTGCCAATCCATAGAGACCTGTATACACCCTTTTTGAACACGAGAATTGGGCACGAGTTTCTTCGCCAGTGTGGCTGCCCATAAACTGCATCAGCCATGGCAGAAGAGTGCATCATGGCGGAATCGACAAAGTACTGCTTGTGAAGCTCAAAAGCTTGCGGTTCGGTGAGATATTTGCAGAAATATGTGACAAGACTTCGCCATATCTTGGGCGTGAGGCCTATGCCAATGTACTTCTTGGTGACCTTGCCCATGAGCTCGCGATATTTGTCGGCAGTCATTGGCTTTCGAATCATCGGCCAGAGCTGGTAGCGATATCGCTGGACAGCTTCATCATCAAGCAGTCGGCCAACGATAAAGTCCTCAAAAGGGCGGATGACGACGAGGAGGAAGATGAGCACATGAGCCCATTCCCTCGTAGGCGGATGGGGAATATTGAGGTCCTTCATCTTGGTATGGCTCGTCTTGTCTTGAGTCGAAACTCTACCACAGGTTGTGAAAGAGTATCGGAGATTGCGAAGAGAGCCCGTCACGTTACGGTATTGGGCTCTAGCAAACTCTGTCGCCCTCTCAGTAGGTCCAGCGGAGGTCGACGCTTGAGGCAATGCGATATTAGGGCTGCTCCGCGTGCTCTAACCAGCCCATACACGCATCGGAAATGAGGGCGATCTTGCCATCATGAACAAACCATACTTTTCCGCTCGAGCAGGTCGAGAAAAGAGCCAATTGCCATAGGCTGTGCAGTATTTTTGAAATGGGTTGCGGGAGATCGTCGATGAACGAATAACCTGGGGACATATTGGAGAGATTATCCACAAGTTTTCTCCATTTCATACTGAGGGACGAGTTCAGGCGGAATTTCCTCCCCAAAAAACAAATTCTCCTGGACATAATTCCAAAAGCCCACAAGCTCGCCATCATGCATTCTCTTGACGGCATCCAAGCTGATGAGATCGCCCTTGTACGACACTTGACGCCCAAATGCGTCAGTAAAAGTAAAAGAGGGGGGGCTGACTTCCTCAGAACGGACGGTGGCGAGAAGGCAACAGGTGTTGTATAAATACGCCATAGGCGTCTCTTGTCGGTCTTGAAGATAACTCTGTACACGTTTGAATGCTCTGATGATAAATCAAAATCAGTTTGAAATAAGAAATCGAAATCAAATAACATACTCGAATGTCGAGATATTCTCTTGATCAGAAATTTGCAAAGTTTTGATGAACATCGCAGACCGATCGGCGTACATTAGATAGGCGATGGTCTGGGTAATCCTCGACGCAGGCATGATGGATCCATCAGGCATGAAAGATGAATATACCAGGAAAGAATTGACGGTTGAAAACCATCTGTGCAACGGCTTCGTCTCGGGGTATTGATAGCGGTAAAGAGCAAACAGGGTGTAACAGACAAGCTCAAAGGCTTGGTCGATAGCAGCGATATCTTCACCTTGAAGAGCCGTGAAGAGAGCATCAAACTTTTCACGTTGAGGTGTGCCAAGAGGGGGGTAGGTAACTGGGTTGTTCCAGTCGGGGCGAAGGCTGCGGAGGACGTTAAACACGAGGCGGTGAAGAGTCCTGGCATATTTTTCCACACTGCCAGGTTGCAGGTGGTTGAATTGAAAATGCGACTCTTTCCTGTAGAAAAACAGTCAGCTTTGAATATAATTTACAAGACGGAGAAGACTTACATTGGACATATATCACCAATTTGCGTCAACAGTCCAAATGAGTAATGTTGGTTGATAAGGCCTTGAATTTTGCCTAGGTAGCGCGTCGCTGCTTTCAACGAGGCAAAACCCCAAGTCTCCTCCTTCAATGCAGCTCTGCTGGACTCGATAATATCGGATGCTAATTTGTCGCGGGTATAGCTGTTCCATCCTTCTCGGAACATGAACTGATTCAAGTTCAATTCATCTTCTACATCCTGTAAGGGTAATGCAGAAAAGTCGACAGCAGGAGGATGAGTGACCGTAAATACAGCCACATAGTCGGGCTGCGCCTCGGTCCGACGCTGGAGGCGGGTGATATCCACCGGGAAATAACGGTGATGCGAAGTAAATGTAAGACTTTGAGCATAGGACATGTAGTATCTCCTCTCCTTTCGAGGATTGTGGCACCGCCCCGCATTCGACTGATGGCCTCTGAGGATACTCAAATTGGCATAACCGCGGTTACACGTTTTGCAAAACACATAAGGATCCCTGTACACATTGACGCCAAAAACGGGCGGAATAGGCGAGCTGAAGTATCGTACGAGCCTTAGAGGGACAACGCCAAAGGTTGTGATCAAAAGCTCGGAGAGGTTGGCGGGGATCGCAATGGGTTTGGGTAGATGCTCTTTGACATGAGCGACGATGGTTTCAATGTCAGGGGCTCTGTGGCAATGAAGGCAAATGACGATCTTGAACGTCTTGTTGACGACAAGGCCTAACGCCTGCAGGTTGACGGCTTTGTGAGCGGTGATGGTCGAGGCATCAGGGAGGCATATGTAGTCGGATGGATTAAACGGCGGGGGCTGGCATCTCTCAAACTCGGTAGCCTCGATATCCGTAATCATATCCTCGTCTATGACTTCTCCATGATAGTCAGCTGGAACGCGAATCTCGTTATCCATATACTCTGCCTTGATATGCTCCGGTTGGTCCACGTCGTCGCCATCCGAAGACGGTAATGCATCCGAATCAGGAGCAGGAATCCTAGATGAAAAAACTATCGTTCTAGGCGGAGGAACCAACTGAGGTGCCACAGCACGTCTCGAAGTAGGTTTGGGTACAACCGCTGTCTGAGGAGCAGCAGGAGTACCTAAAGGTGAGGGACGAGAGGGTGGAGTATGTTTGGGAGCACCAGCTGGTCGTGAAGAGGGTTGTGGGTGTAAAGAAGACCCAGCAGAGGCGTTGGAATTGAACGACGGCGTCATAACCTGCGGGCGCGGTGTCGGAGGCAACAAAAATGGCCTAGGGGTCCCACTAGGGGTCTGGGTAGACGACCGCCTCGAAAGATTCTGTCTCCGACGTGCGGCTTCCGCTGGTGAACTCGACGGGGCTACAGATGTATCTCGCGTTATTGAGGACGACCCTGCCGTTACTGAACCCACGGATGTGGATGGACCTCGCAACGGCACCTGTGGCACTGGCGCTGGTGCTGGTGTTGGTGTTGTGCATGGCTGCCTTGCTGCTGGTGCTGGTGCTGATGCTGGTGTTGATGCTGGTGCTGGTGCTGTGCGTGGCGGCCTTGCTGCTGGTGCTGGCGCCGGTGCTAATACTGGTGCTGGTGCTGTGCGTGGCGGCCTTGCTGCTGTTGCTGGCGCTGACGCTGGTGTTGATGCTAGTGCTGGTGCCATTGCTGGCGCAGCTAAACGTTGGGCTTGAGCCTGTTTAGTCGCCTCCTTGCACTGATCTTTATGTACATGCCTCTGTAAAGAACATTAGTATTGTTCTTATTGCATAGAAAATAGGACTTACAATTGCAGATCCAATATCTTTATAAGAGGCCGAACACCGAGGACAGCTAACTTGCATATCAACGCGACGAAGAGTCAGCTTTACGCCATCTTCGTACGTGACTACAGCAGACTCCTGCTCTTCACGTTTTCGTGTTTTGGGATGCTTTCCACGAGTGCCATTGGCGGTCGATATAGAACCCCCCGATGCGGCCGATAACCCTCCAGATGATAGCACCCCCGAGACTCGTGGCGCCAACGAAGAGGATGCATGCGAGGAATCAGAAATGTCGGTAGTCGTCCCATGCGTGCCAGATACACCTTGTCGAGAACGAGCCAGGGACTGGGCATCAGTGAAATCCGAGATAGATTCCGAATCCATTCCTTCAACAACAGCACGCCGATCAGAGGTTTTACTCGGACCAGAAAGGCCGTCATCTGATGGCGGAGTGGGAGGAATCCGAGAAGATGAAGCAGTTTGGGCTAAAATATCGAAATGTTAGAGGAAGAAAAGAAAGCCACAGAGAAAATACGTACAAGGATGCATAGAGAACGACGAGATCTAATCTAACAGGGCAATAAAAAGCCTATAGATAATATTGAGATCAAGGCGACAGCGACAGACGAGAGAACATACTTGATATCGTGAAACGAATGGCCTTAGTAAAATTAGGCCTGGTTCTAACTTGAAATCGGGGCAAAGACTTGATTATATGGCAAATCCTTAATGAAAGAGGGTCTAATAATCGCGTCAGCTCAAAGAATCTAACATTGAGAAGAATTACACACCTTGATAGGCGTAACCATATGTATAAAGGTTCAGAAAGTGCGTATATGCACCTTTCTGTAGATTATAGTAAATAAAACAATTCAAATTAAAGACGAATGGATAGAACTCACATAATAAAATTGCAGTAGAAAAGAATTCGGGCAGCTGAAGAGTCGACTAGGAGATAAGAAGTGATCAGAAGAGAACCGAGGGTCGGTATCATATGCAAATTTGAATGGAAGAGGGTGCCCTGCGTATGTTGAAGAATGGCGCCTTCTGAAAGCGCACAAGCAAGTCGAAAACACGAAAATCTACTTTAATAAAGAGAACATAAACATCAGAATGGACATTTCAGTCAGAAAAGAGGTTACATACCAAGTTTGAAAGAAATCTATAACAAATGCGCGCGAGGTAAAAATAAGAGAATCTAACAAAATCAAAGCGTGAATATCGTTATCATGAAGATAATTAGAGGTTTTACTTACCGTTAGCATAAACGCCAATGAATACGACGGCGTATACCAAAGTTTTGAGGCGGGCTTGAAGGTGAACAAGTGGAGGAAAGAGAAGATGAACCCCAATAATGAATGCGGGGTAATAAAGAGAGCCTACATATTCTAGATAAGCGATTGTGAGTTCTGTGAAGAGAAAAAAGGACTTACCATGTCCTAAAGACGAAGCGTCGATCGACACCCGTCAAATTTGCAGAAGAAGCCTCTGCTATTTCTAATTTTCGGGAATGGGTACAGAGTGTATTCTTTGGTTTCATTACGGCGGCATAATCGCCTCAAACGCGTTCATTTGTACGTATATACTCTCTACATATGGTATACGTTATGATAAAGGGGCCATGAGAGGGGAGGAGCAAAGCCACAGAGCAACTAATGCCGACTGGGCTGTGGTAAGAAGTAAAGGAGGGTCGATCACAAAATTGATGAACAAGCGGTCACAGTGGCTGTGCTTATCAGTACCCACGGTGACGGATTTAGAAATATGTCATTTAGATTAGATATCTACGCTATCTACACATATCGTGCCATACAGATACTATAATGGTACTAAAAGTCTATCGACTACCTACATTGAGGGGCGGGACAATAAGAGGACGGGACGGGACAGGAGGGATAGAGGGGAGGGAGGCACGGGAAAGCGGGATGGGTCCGTGCGTAGACAGCGAGGGGCGTGGGAGACAGCGACAACGACAGCTGTCAACGTCGAGCAATGATGTGGAGCGAGAAGAATGTCAATCGGCCGTGACGAGGGGCCCGAGGGGACACCTTCCAAATCAGGACGCGACAAGCAACACCTTCTAAATCAGAACGCGACAAGCGACACTACTAAATCAGAACGTGACAGGCGACACCTACTAAATCAGGACGCGACAGGCGACACCTACTAAATCAGGACATGACAGGCATGACTACCGGATATTAGCAGGTGGTAAAGGAACACTGCTCGGGACCGATTCGTAAGGAATGCTGGAATGCTTCCAGTGATGAGAACTCGGGATGGAACGCCAGAACGCCGGAACGCTGCATCAGTTGGATGGGAACGCCGGAACAATGCAGCAGTTGGACGGGAACGCCAGAACGCTGTAGCAGTTGGATAGGAACGCCGATATACATAGAGGATGGAACACTGGAATGCCACATGGGATGGGAACACTGAGATGATGAGGTAATGGAACGCCGCATAAGAACGCTGGAACGCCTCACGTAACTGACACAATGAGAGGACGGAACGCCTAGCAAAGGAACGCCGGAACACTGAGGGCATAATTAAGCATTCCCTCAACGGAACGGTGAAGATCTCAATTACGTCATCAGTTGGAACGCCGGAACGTTTAACAGAACGGAAGGGAACGGCTGGGAACAGTGTGGCGCCCTGGCGTTCCACAAAAGGGAACGCCGGAACGCTGAGGGCATCCTTAATTACTCCCACAATGGAACGCTGACGATCTCAATTACATCATCAATCGGAACGCCGGAACGCTTAATAGAACAGAAGAGAATGCCAGGGAACGCCAGGGCCTAAGCGTTCCGGCGTTCTGTGGCTTCTGGAACGCCATAAATGAATGACATCATGGATCTAATCGGCGTTCCAATCTGGTGGGAACGCCAAGATCGATGTCAAGATTAATGCCAGAATGCCGAGATAAAAATAGAATCGGCGTTCCCTGGCGTTCCCTGGCGTTCCCATGTATCCCATTTAAAGGAAAATAGAGTATATGCGATATTTAAAGACACACAAGACCAAATAAAATGTTTTGACATGCTAAGGGGGGGTTTTCGAGGTCGAGGAATCCGATTATGTCATCAGAATGTCGAAATTGTCACGTGATTCCTTATTGCAACGGTGCCCCTGGAATGCCAGGGGAATGGGGATAGGTCGGCGCAGACTGGGAGTCCCTTCGGGGCATTAATTCCATCGTTAATATGTCTGAATCTGCGATGCACTCGTTATTAGCTCTTGAGTACTTCGGTCCCTGAGATAGACGAGAGAAGTTTGGAACGTTACAGTTACACCAACACTCATCCGCTTATGCCCGCCCAATGCCTCTTTTGGTAGAGGCGCACAAATAGACGTTGAGATTAAAAGCTTGGTAGTATCGGATTCAGCCCATGTGGCTTAAAGCGCTAGTGCGGCGACAATATATACTGAGGGAGGGATTTGTTTCCCGACCATTGATAAAACCTCGTATGAATTGTCCCGGGAGTGTACGTGTCCCATCGAAAGAGATGTTTGCGGATGTCTTGGACGGTCTGGATGTACGGCGAGTACCCTACGGGGGCCCAACTTAAGCACTCGCACTCGACGGAAAGGGATCATACCCACGCACGCCGATACGCTTTAACATCGATGCGCACCCGACCTATATTTGGGAGACAGATTCATCTGTCGTGCATGGAAAACCAATTACCGGTCGATATCGATGCCAGAATCTGTAAACAGACTAAGAGCGGTCATTTTGACACTATGCGTAGAACTATTTACTGGCGTTAAACCAGTTATGATTAATTTATCCACGGTTATGTGTGGTCGGTGCTTGGATTCACTGCTGGCCTAAGGCCAGAGCGTTCGAAAGCCTTGTTAGAAGCTTCACCCTAACCGAACCCAACCGTACGTACCATCTATTGTAATGATAGAATACACAAGGATAGCTGATACAATATATCCCTCAAGCTAAGCCTAATCTAGCCATAAAGCACGAAAAGTCCTAAGTCCATTAGGCACGTGACTGTACTACTTATGGTTTGCTCACATGTTTCTTCTTAAAATAGAATTACTCGTGACCAGCTTAGGTAACGGGCCTAGACCCGTTACCTAAGCAGATCAAGGCGGCGCTTGAAATTTCTCGGCCAACGCCGGACGGAGTCGAGTGACTCTTCGACCCAGCGTAAAGTCGATTGCTCATCGTACCCCGGTGTGCTCAGTCAGCCCCTTCGGTGCTGACTGAGCCCGCCTCGGTCTGAGTAATCGAATCCTTGTCAGATTATTAATCCTGGATGGATTTCGTAAGTAAATCGCTCCAGATATTAACTCAGCGTGATCGCTGTAGGACCTGAAGAGCCTTTAAAAAGGCGAAAGTGGATGGAATTTGTCCCCCAAGTTCCCACTTGTCCGTAACAGCCCCCCGGCCTTCAGTTGCAGAAAACACCACCACCCTAACCCTTCCGACCTGGTTATACCCAATCAGCGCGACTAAACAAAGAAGTGTGCCATTCTGGGTCATGGATTTTGTATGTGCATTGTTCTTGTAGCCTATAAAAACAAAAATGTACCCACCGGTGACCGTCACCACTGGTGATTGCTTGAAGAATCAAACCTCTTCAATTTTCAAAGAAAGCCTTCCACGATAAAGAATGCCCAAGCACGCCTTTATTGTCTGATTATTTTTGAATCCTTTGATACTGATTTTCATTTTAGATCTGCAGCTTGGGACACGTTGCTGGATGGGGATCAAGACCAAGACGGCGAAGATGAAGTTGACGAATTGACCTCCGAGTCCGACGAGTCTGCCATGCCCACGTCTGAAGTCACTGATAATTCAATGGACAGCGACATCCACATCCACTACTCAGAGGATGATCCAAATTATACTGAATGTGCTTGGGGGAAGGTATCGTGCAGTCGAAAGATATTACACGAAGAAGGAGCAATTCGCCGTCATTTGGCTGATGTCCATGACGTAGATTTTGTGGGATCTCCGCTCATCTGTAACTGGAAACCTTGTTCTCGTTCAGAACATGGAAAGAAGCAGAAGCCATTTAGCACGCATAGGGCCCTTCTTAAACACGTCAAAAATGTTCATATGAAATTGGATCGTAGGATCTGTCCCGGTTGTGGGAATACTTTCGCTGGTGGAGCATTCTCGCTCGCACAGCACGTCTCCAGGCAGCACCCAGAGATCGATTTAAACAGCTTAGCTTAGAGGCGTACGAGTGTTACAAGTGTGTTATATATAGTATCTGTTGAATAACTGAATACGATGCGAGAAAAGATTAAGTTGAAGGATTTACTCGAACTTATAATAGTAAGATAACGCGAGAAAGATATCGAATATCGATGACTGTAAAGTTCGATTAAGAGAGATCATGACTGGTGACGATGTCCTGAAATTCCGAACCTACTTACTTTATGAACTGCCAGGAAGTCACGGCCATCTTCGACTGCTTCGACTGAAGTTGCGAGAGTGTGGTTTTAGACTTGAATCGATGCGCGATTGTTGATAGGATACTTAAAATGGAATTCTCTTTGGGTCACTTTTCACGCAGAGGCGCGGCTTCTGAAGATGGATGGAAGTTCGGAACACATGATTCCACCTAGGCCTTCGTGACACTGGCTTGCAGATTCGACTTCCTACTTCCGCAGCGCACTCTTCAAACCTCTAATGCCATACGATCTATACCTTCTCAAACAAGGAGCTTCGCCACCTCCTTTATTTAACTCTCATTGGGTCCTCTTCGTGCGCTCCAGTGGGAGCTTGGAACAACGCACTGCCATTGGAACTTACATATACGTTACAGGAAGTCGTTATGAGGGCTTCATCTTCGAAGTCAAACGCAACTGGAGCCCGACGTGTACGACTGAAATATTTCGAAACACTCTCATTGGAGAGGTTCAGAACGCCTCTGTTGTCTTATCATCGCCGATTAGTGAATATCTGATTGAAAATGAAGCAAGAACGGCACTCGAGAGGACGTTACTCACCCTACCGGCTCCTGGAAAGTCACTTCGGGTGAGATCCTTAACTGTTGTTCTTCAGATTTATCCGTAAATTGTACTATGATATAGGCTCCAAGCGCCACCGGTCCCCAAGTCGTAAAGGACTGTCAATGGTGGATTATCAATGCCCTTCCTTACGTTCGACTCAATAAGGCGGTACAGGAGGTTTTGGATGTCATCAAACAGTGATTATTACTCTCGTGTATCAGATGATAGTTGATAAAGGAATTATGAACTTTGGGCGGTACGCGTTTTAAAATAATTTTTCGACCAATGTCACCTTTGCTCAAATTAGAGAACCGTAAAGGCATTGAACTTAATATATTCTCTGTTCACATTCGTAGAAACGTTCGCCAACGTAAACCTTGGACAATGGATTCAAGGATGCTGTAAACGACTGATGCGTCAGTAAAGCAACGGCTAAAGTAGTATTGTTCTTGAGGGACAATCTACATCTGCGACCTGCTACGGACTCAAAGGGATAAATAAATTCAAAGCTCGATTAGAATAACACGAGAGACCTCGTCTACTTATGCATCAGAAGAAAAGATCGTACGTGTCAGAGAATAAATATACATACGCAGTTATAACTTCAAAAACGGTCTGAGAGGCAATCTGTCACATCTGAAATCATAGCTAAGTAGTAAATGAAGCGGTCTGCTTATGATAACTGGAAAGCAATCCATCGAGAAGAGAGCTATAGGATCGAAAGAAAGTTTTTTGTCAGGAAATCGACCAATTCCGCAGTCAACGAGCCCGAATTTCGTCCAATATCTCCATTGAGGATCTATATGTCTGAACCCAAATATACTTGGCGTCTAGACAGTATACACAAAAGTGAAAACATTACGCGGATCAGGAGCCTTCCGGTGTGAGGGCGTCGTTACGTCACGGGAAGGTAGAAATTCCAGTCTTGAATAATCACTGACCTTATCGAAAATGTGAATATCGAGAAGGACATGGTGGATTTGCTCAATTGCGACGAAATAGTGCTGATATCAATTCTGCAACGAATAGAGTATTAGTGGAATAAGCAGAGCGAAAGAGAGAAACAGACCTGAAGATGTCTGAGCATGCCAAAAGCGTTAAAGCCGATCTGAATTTTGTAGAATCCTCCTGGAATGAATTCAGTGTCGACCTCGGTAAATGAAGTATGAATGGTGATAGCTGGTTATTAGTGTCCAATACGTGAACGAATAGACGAGAAGTTGCTGTCGTTCTGGGTCAATATCCGGCTTATTGCCAATGGTGCTCGAATAACGCAAGCACTGGTCGCAGCACCTTCCACTGAGAAGCCTATATCAGTGCAATATAAAGAACAACATCCCATGTCTTGACTCTCGACCCATCGATATGGGACTGGAGCGTCTACAAGTGCAGTGCGCCAGGGCGTTGGTTAGTTAATCCACACAATGCATGTGTTTTGTAGAAGTTATATGTCTCGGGTCAAGCCTTTCTGGATTCGAGACAGAATACAGCGTACATGAACACGAACATTGTGGGGAGTACGGATGAGCAGACCGGCGAGAGTCGTGGATGATGTTTGAGAATATCAGAAGGACAGAACGAATTGGAACTCGGAGAAGGAAGGTGATGAGAGTGCGCCGTAAATTAATCGCGGAAGCGCGATTTATGAGACGAACTTCAGCGCTCGACTAGTAACGGTGCATGAATGAGAAGATGAAGTCACCAATCCAGCGGCGCGGCGCCATGAAGTTGGATATCCATTTTCTTCATCAGACTTGGTATGCTATGCAATGTCTCGACTCAAACGTGAACGTAATGTCAGAATATGAGATGAGGTAAACCTTAGATAGAGGCGACATGGGCTCAGAAAGCGGGGAGATTCACCGATGAATGTCTCCCTTGGAAAAGGAGGGCCGAGGCGCTTGACCACAGAAAGAAATCCAAGAGAGAAAAGGAAAGTAAAGGTCGCCAAAGAAAAAAGGAGAAAAAGTAGTCGCCTCGACTATCAAGCACATGAGATTGACTTGAGCTAGTGTATCAGGTATTAACAAGATCGAGACAATTAGCGAACTGCGATGTTGTGTGTAACGTTGAAGAGCTCACCGTTCTGTGGTGAAAAAACGCCGTTGTACAACGCGTTGGAAGAAGCGAAGTCGAAGATCTAGACCAGCAGAACTTTTTTTAGTGAGCGTATATAAATAAAAAAGAATGACCGGACTTTTGCTGGGCGTGTGCGAGGACCCTGGACAATAGACCAAAAGGTCGTTCCCCGAAAATTGACGATTTCAGGATTTTTGTCCGGACCCCAAAAAAGTTCCCACGCGTTTTGACCTCGGATTTGAACGTTTCTCGACAAGGCGCTTCAAAAAGGTCTTGACGACCCCCAAAATTTTCGGAAAACTTGTCCGGATTTGAAGGAATGACCTTTTGGTCTATTGTCCAGGGTCCTCGTGTGCGTCGCGTGCACACCTCCAGGAAAGGTAAATCTCGGGATCCCACACTGATCCTTCGATTGCCACGCGGTGGGGTATTAAAAGCGACGAGGGGGCCCGAGGTTCAATTGAGAACTGGAGAACTGGGGGACGTGGGGAGAGTGGGGAAGTCACGTTTGTCATGAAACTAACCGAGCTGGCCGTACTGAAATCGATGGGATCGATATGGATCCGGGGTGCGTTTTAATCTTGGAGGGCGGGCGTAGGAGTAAGAACGGAAAGGTGGCACGTAATGGTTAAAAGAAGACGTGGATTGAGGGATTATTAATGGGAGGAGAGACGTCGGTTTGGTCGTGTGCGATGAAGGACGAGTCGCGTGCCTCAGGCGTTGTCAAGATAAGGACGGAAGAAACCATTGAGAACAGTGAACAATGTGCAGTTCATGTAGGAGAGAACGATTGCGACATGTGAAGAGAATAATAAGGAGGAGCAGTTATTTCAGAGCTTCAAGATTACGTGGAAAGGGCCTTGACAGGTGCGGGTTGCGACGGCTGATGATCGGATAATGTCGAGTTGTCCTCGGAGCCACAAGTCCGAAATATAAGATGAAATCGATGGAGGAGAGTAGTGACGATTGAAGAGCAACGTAGCACCAGAAGGGGAGAAACAGTCTAGACGACGATAGGGATTCCCAGATATCCAAGGAAATTTGCTTGATCGTGGTTGAAAACCAAGAGCGATCAAGGAAATTTTCGACCAGTGCTGCGGATATGTGCAAGTATCACAGATACCGCAGCGCGCCCAGCAAAATGAGAGAGAAAAACAGACGGTAATGAAGGGGGGTGAAAAGCAGCGTTTCTCATCTCGGCCATCATGAAATGGAAAGAGACAAGTTAAGAGGCAAAACGCGAAAAGCGTGATTGGACGTGGTACGGAGATGAGATCCGAAATTTAGCAGCCAATGAGGAAGCGTGTATTTTAAGGCCTCACAACCCAATCGGGCAGGTGAACAGAGAAAAAGGGCAAATGTGCCGCAATCGGGCGGTCTTGATCCCCTCCTTGTCGTCCGTCTACACCTCCTCCACCCAACGCGCTCGACTCGACTGCAGATTCTCGATCTAATACGCGTTTACTTGCGACTAGACTGGAGGAGGATAGTCTCGTGATAGAGTGTTGCCTAAAGAAGGTGAGATTTCGAGCTTATCTCTGTCGCCGAGTTTGCAACAGGATTCCTTATCTCTGGCACCACCCTTGTGCATAGGCCCTTTAGAGAGGCAGGGCGAAACCGCAACATAAAATTGCTTACACCGTTATCAGCTATGTCTCACGGTTCCTATTCTTCACAATCTGCTTCCATCATGACCGAGACGAGGAGGGGAGAGGACTATGTCAAGGGCGGATACCACCCAGTAAAAATCGGCGACACGTTTTCGGATGGTCGCTATGTGGTTGTGAGGAAGCTCGGATGGGGTCATTTCTCGACAGTATGGCTCGCAAAAGATCAAAAGTACGTCAAACTCCACTATGGCTCTGAATGGGATCATAATCTCGCCATCTTATCTCTCTCTTGCTTCTCGTAATCTCTCTCCCTATGGAATCCCAGAATGAATCGCCATGTCGCCCTAAAGGTCGTCAAGTCCGCCCCGCGCTATACGGAAACGGCCCTGGATGAGATCAAGCTGCTGCAGCGGCTCATCACCTCCTCCACGCCGCCCATCGCGCCGACGCCCTCCAATCCCAGCCCGCCCCCGTCCCCGGCACACACCCATCCCGGCGTTCACATGTCATCTCTTTTCTCGACCACTTCCGCCACAAGGGTCCCAATGGCATCCACGTCTGCATGGTCTTCGAGGTCCTCGGCGAGAATCTGCTCGGCCTCATCAAGCGCCACCAGAACAAGGGCGTCCCCATGCCCTCGTCAAGCAGATTGCCAAGCAGATCCTGCTCGGACTCGATTACATCGCTGTTGTGGTGTCATCCATACCGGTCCGTCTTGGTTCGCTTTTCTTTCCTGATCGCGTGAGCTGACACACGACCACAGATCTCAAGCCTGAAAATGTGCTTATTTGCATCGACGATGTCGAGTCCATCATCTCCACCGAGCTTGCCGCGTCCTCCGCCACCGCCAGCACCCCACAGACCGCCTCGTAGGCGTACCTCCCTCCAAGGGCAGAGGCGGCAACCAAACACCCCGATCTGAATCCGTCTTCATCACCGGCTCGCAGCCCCTCCTTCACCTTCCTCCTTTCGGCAGCAGCCCTATGCTGGACAAATGGGCCTTTGGCATGTCGAAAATCGAGGGAGACGATAGCAAGGCAAAATCTTCGACTTCCGTGGACAAGGACGCGTTGATGATGAAGCCCACCCATCCCCCTTCACAGTCGACTGATCTCGCCGCGGAGGTGAGCCAGGTGTCGCTGGATACGCGTGGCAGCTTCATTGGTCGTGGTGGACCGCAAAGGCCCCTCCCTCCTCTCTCAAACCGCCCCCACCGCGACGCGTCCTGTCCCAGTACCCACCAAATCAATGGATGACGTGGAACTCGCGCCCGGATCTGTGATGTCGATCGATCGCGAGTCGGATGAGGATTCCTCGGCGCTGTATGAGGCGTTGGCGGAGAAGATCACTGTCAAGATTGCCGATCTTGGAAATGGTTCGATTTTCGATTTCTTTAATTGATCCCATGTCTTACTCTCTTGACAGCTACGTGGGTCGAACATCACTTTACGGATGACATCCAGACGCGTCAGTACCGGTGTCCAGAGGTCATTCTGGGCGCAAAGTGGGGTCCTAGTTCAGACTTGTGGAGTGTGGCCTGCATCGTAAGTGATCCTTTACCTTTTTTTCGAATGTAATCTCATATATGCTGTATAGCTGTTCGAACTCATCACTGGCGCGACTACCTCTTCGACCCCGCCTCTGGAACGCGGTATAGCAAAGATGACGACATATCGCCCAGATCATCGAGCTGTTGGGTGAATCCCAAAGAGTATCGGTTCTCCGGCAAGTACTCTCACGAGTTCTTCAATCGCAAAGGTCGTTCATTTCCATTGCGTGTCTCTCCAATTCAAGCTCATCGTCGCGTTCTTCAGGAGAACTCCGACATATCAACAAGCTCGTTATTGGCCCTCGAATCCGTCCTCCACGACAAATACCTCTTCCCAAAGTCGAAGCAGACGCCCTCGCCGCCTTCCTCGGTCCCATGCTCCGTCTCCATCCAGATGGCGCGCCAAGGCCTCCGAGATGGTACACCACAACTGGCTGGACGGCATCGTCGTCCAAGGCGAGATCGACGTCATCAGGCGGATGGAAAAGGAGGAGGAAGCTCGACGTAAAGCGACGGAGGAGGCTCAGAGGCGGGAGCAGGAGGAAGGGAGCAAGTCGAGGTCAAGAGAGCGGGATAGGGCGATCTCGACCAGAGCGAGAGAGACGCGATGAAGCCTGTAGATGAGAGCGTGATTGGGGAGGACGAGACGCCTGAGCATCAGAATGAGCTTCATCATACGCAGCAGCAACATCCGCTGTGTTGGGTGCGCCGCCGCACAGTGGGCCATGGGCATGGGCACTCACATTCTCAGTCCAATCCTTCGGGGATTGCGAGGCAGCTGAATGCTAATACTGTTGCGTCGACGTCGGGTGCGCGAGGAGAGGAGAAGAGGCAGGTGTCGCTGGGAAACGGTCTGGGAGTAAGAAGAGGACATGATGATGAAGGACGGTCGGCATGCGGACTTTCTAGACGAAACGATGAACGCTCGTAATCGGGATGAAGGAAAGGCTTGTATAGAGAGAGAGAAGTATATCTGCTTGTATTTTTTTTTTCGAGATGTTTGCTGTATGACGCTTGTTGTTTGCTTTCTTTTTCTGATGTTGTTGTCTTTTTACCCTTTTCTTTCCCCCATTTCCGCCTTTTCCTTCGTTCTTTGTTCTTCTTCACCGTAATTCCTTTTCTCATACATTTATCTATGTTAGCTAGTACCAAGCTACGACCACACACTCCGTCTTCATACCACGCACTATTACCCTTTCTACGCACTCACGTCGCACATACAATGTCTACCTTGTTAATGATACGTGTTTATAATGTCTTTCTTTGCTGATGATCCTTGCGTCAAAGCTTTTTCGGTGTCAAGAAACCTTCTTTCCTAAGTTCCCTGGATGTCGCACAAATGAAGATCTTTCAGAAATTTAGTCAACGTGAAGAAGATACGTTAGCTATCTTTCTGTTTACTTCTCGAGTGTTACCTCATTTGCCTTACGCCTTCTAGGCCAAGTTTTGTCATTCACGTGCAATTCACGTGGTCGAACTTTTTCTATATCAATATCATTTGTACAGAAGAAAAACACACGGACGACGTTGATTCTTGTCAGCGTCGCACGAGGAAGAGGTCAAAATAGTAAGATTGCGGTGAATAGACCAGCGTAAAGACTGGAGATCTGTCTACCGAATACCAACTACTAATATATGTTGAGGGTAAGACATAGAGCCGGAAAAGGAAATAAGATAAGAGATAAGATAAGGCGATCATTTCCTGACATTACCCCTCCTTTAGAACGGGCTTTGTACTTTTTGTACTTGTTCAGAGCCCGTTTGGCATGTGTAAGTTCGTTCTCTGTCAGCCACTCATTCTCCTCCATCGGAAAACCCTTCCACTTCACTAGAAATTGTCGATTTCCTCTTCTAATACGGGTCATCCAAGATCTTCTTGTGTACAGGCAAAGGCTTTGGCGAGGCCGAGTTCCTCTTTGATGAAGCAAGAGAACATACCCGGAGCGGGACGATGATCCTGATGTGCTGCGCGTTGATAAGCTCCACAAGCACCTCTTATTCATATGGCGCTCGAGGTTCTGTTCAGACATGAGGATCTTGCTGAGTGGAAATTCCGGTGGACGGAGCCATGAGAGTGCTACGGAGGTTTTTTCGTCGCGCGAGTTTATGCTCTTTTCGAGATCCAGTTATTTCTTGGAACAGGTCACTTGGTCGACGACGACAACGAGGGCTCTTTTGGCTGCTGGTGGCGGTGATGCGGAGAATGAGCCTCCGACGATTACGCTGCTGTCTACACCGTTTGTCCCTGCCTCGCTGCATTTTACCATGGGTTTCTGTATACCGGCACCCTCATTTTTTCGCATAGGACATATGACCTATCGACTGCGTTTGGATGATTGTTCAAGCGAGGAAGGGGATGGAAGAGGTTTTGGTGAGAATTGTCAGAAGTGTTTTGGATCGGCGGAGGAGGACGGCGAGGAGGAGTGAATGGAGATTATGAGGAGTGGTGGGGAACGTCGCTGTTTTCGTGTTGCCTTTGTCATTTTGAAATTCGGAAATGATTTCGATCTGAGATTTGTTAAGATTACGTGAACATGGAAAGGCTTCTTAAGGTGTACAGACGGTTCGTATTCAACCGATTCCTCGCCCATCACCACCATACTACACCAACCAACTTTATTTTCAACTTCCAGCACAGAGTATGGTACCCACAAACATGCACTGGCGAGAAGATACTGTCCATATAGAGCCTGTTTGGTCGCTTGATCCAGATATATCTGTTGTTGAAGCCATTTCTCGCCATCACCTCCTTCCGCGCATTGATATCCCAAACAAGGAGCTCACAGTAACTTTGCTGGGGGAGGGTTCTTTCAACAAGGCATACACTGTCAACGTTGAAGCAACATCGGACGTGAAATCGTATGTATTTCGAGCGACACTTCCCGTCGAGCCAAGTGACAAAGTACGGAGTGAGGTTGCAACCCTAGACTACATTAAACGCACACAAACATCCAGTTCCCACTGTGATTGCATACGATTCTTCTT
This sequence comes from Gymnopilus junonius, assembly GCA_015501075.1. NCBI lineage: Eukaryota > Fungi > Basidiomycota > Agaricomycetes > Agaricales > Galerinaceae > Gymnopilus > Gymnopilus junonius. Next base: position 26,318 of record JADNYJ010000276.1, read on the forward strand.
CTGACAATTCACTCGGATTCGAATGGATCCTCATGGAAAAGATCCTGAGAGCGATCAGCAATATCTGGCGTGGTTTATCGACAGCTCAAAAGCTGCTATCACTCGCGAGATCGCCTCTTACGTCCTGCAGATGCGCAAAACTGTTTATTCCATGAAATCGGGGCGTTGTATCATGGTGCTTCAACAAAGAGTTCATCATTGGGCCCATAGTTACACAGTTCGCATTTATGGAGCCGAGGAGGCAGCTTCTCTCTCGCAACCGCGGACCATACTATCACGATAGCGATTTCGTACGAGCCCTCACTGACATTCAAGTTGCTGATGTTCACCTCATAAAGACGATGTCACCTGATGATCCTAAGTTCGACGAATGCCTCTTCGAAGACGCACCTAGTGTCCTACATGCAGTAGAGGAGTTGCTCTCCCTCATCCCCCAGATCTTCCCGAAAGACGAAAGGAAAGACCCGATTCATACAGTCCTTATGCATCCAGATCTTTCTCACGGCAACATTATGATTGACCCTAACACGCTCGAAATCACTGGTGTCATAGATTGGGAATGCACGAATGCGAGTCCGCAGTGGGAACATCCGTATCCGCAGTGTCTTATTGGGCCTGACGTCACAGAAGAAGCAAATCGAGTCGACCATGGTGACACGGATCAACTAAGGAATCAGCTCTGGGATGACTGGGAGAAGATGCAACTTCGGAAGGTGTTCGACGAGGTTGCTGGACCGGCGCCCCTGGGAGAAGACCCGGTAGCTCCACTCAAGCGACAGTTCTTGGAGGCCCTGGCCACCGCGGAGCAGTCGGAAGTTTGGGTAGAGAGATGGGTGAAAGAAACTCGGAAGAGGTTAGCCGCGATTGCATCCACGAAGGTACCTGTGATTTTTTACATTTTTGTCCCAGTCGTTGATTTTAAACCACACGCAAAGGCCTCAACGTCAGGCTAGCCTCTGGGTGTCTACCACCTGCGTCTTTCATCTTCATTTTGCTCCCCTTATTCTGATTCCCATCATTTCGACCTATATTTTCCGGTTTATCTCTGCCATCTCCAAGGTGTAGAAAATCTAAATATCTCACCTTGCCCATATTTAAAACAAAATCCATCTTTATCGTTCTCCTTGTCGTTCACAAGGGAGTAAGTCTCCAACTATACCATATGGTTATACTGTACCACACATACCGCATAAACGAGCGCAATTGCGAAACCACGGCTGCTAGCCCTCTTGGATGTGTCTCCTTCTTGTTTCCCTTTGTTTGACGACTTTGGATGCTCTGAGCACTTTTCTGGAAATGATCTAAATAATACAATTTCCTGCTTCATTTCTTCGTCAGTGTCAATCAGAGAAATATTCCAGCTACCATATGGTGAGTCTGGAATTTGATGATCTACAATAAATTTTTTAGTTCGGCTACTGAGCACCTCAGCTGCATTTTTTGCTGATTTTGAATGAGCTTGTGCAGCTTCAATTGAAGCCTCCATCCATTTCCCTTTTGATTTCGATTTAGCACCTGTAAAAAGATTCAGAAATATCTGAATCTCTATGAGAGCCCGGAGAGGCCATCCTTCAATGGCAGACTCTTTATAGCATGCCTGTTTTCCTTCTCTTCATGGGCACAATAATTTCTTGATTACCTCAAGCGCCTCCTTAGCTTTGACCTCGGTAAGCGGTTTCCGATACTCCCATGATGTACCCACACCACACTGTGATACTCGATGGAATTTCGGACCTGACTGTGGACCTGGATGTGCATTGCGACTTATAAACTGCAAAGACTACACTATACAATGTACAATGAGCTGAGCATTATGATTAAGGTGTGTTACAAGCGAACCCTGACCAGGACCTCATGCATGACCTCCTGTACCCGACATAGGGAGTGGACCTCACCAAGTTTTCGGATGTCAATGCCTTGGTTTCGAAGCAGAGCCTATGAAGAAGAATACGAAGCATCAGTAAAAATTGGCCTTGTATGATACTCTATTTTATTCTTGGTCAATGTGCGAAAATTGTTCGGGATGGGTTTGGTAGGAGACTGGCATTGGACGTGATTTGTCAAAGAAGGAGATAGCGAAAAGGGAGGCCAAGTTGGCAAAGGAAAAATCAATAACAGACGAGTCGACGGATGGTATCTCGTTGCAGGAGAATAAGGGTTTCATTCTTGTTAGTGATCCAGTATGAGTAGCAGTAAGAGCATATTTTTACTTACGGCTTTATCTACCTAGTCCTTATGTACAGCATGGTCCTATTTTGTAACCCTTCCGTTGTTTGATACCGTTGAATTTGAAAATTAACTAATTCTAAATTCGCTGGGACATGGAGTTGCGTAGTGGATGGCAATCCCGAGAATTAAGTAATAAGACTTATTGATTGAGTACCTTCAAATAACTATCCAAGTGAGGCAGCTTGCAGCATATTCGTGAGTCGCTGGCTCACTGGCTGTTCCCCAGCCGCTCAACATTGGTTCTCAATTCATGTACCTTGCTACAACGTGTTTCAAGGCCAAGACAGATATCAATCAATATATCAATATACATTACCCAGGCACTTCTTTGAAGAAAAACTCTGAGTCCGAATGAGTGTGGATGTTTCCTATCTAGTACCACCCCTCACCAACATCATCAAATCATCTTTACCTTCCCTGCGCAAAGTAATGAGTTTATCACATATTTTTGAGACGCTGAACTCGAGGCGGAGAGATGGTTTGTTCTTGACAGCTTCATTTTCCACAACGATATCCAAACCTAGTCCAAGATACAAATTAGATGAGTAGACTGTCTGAACGAGGAGAACGACAGAAGTAAAATGGATGCTTACCAGCTCCGTTCCTCATTGCAAGAAATTCAGGATGTTCGGCCAAGTTCTTATCAAAACCACCCAGAAAAACATCGCCGCCGATCACCTTGGATTGGTACACTTTGATTCTGAGCATCGAAGGTAGTTGACTGTCCTTGCCAGCGCTAAACGTAGTAATCAGTCCTCGCGTACGACGCCCTGGAAATAATCAAGTCATACAAGGATCTCGTGATATTCCATGAAACAGTTCCATTCTTTGCAGCAACAAGATCGCCGACCATAGATTTTGATTCAGAGTCAGCAACATCAACCACAAAGTAATACTTCGATGCTAATGCCGGAATGATTCCTTTCTTAAGTCCTAGGGACGGTTAATAAATCATGAACTACATTTGAATGGCTGTTCACTTAACACCCTACCTGTGAGTCGTTTGACAGTCACCTCTAGCCTGAAGAAGGCCTCGCAAGATGGAGCTCGTCTATTCAGGCTCAATACTCAGCTCCTCGCCGCAGATCTCAAGCGATAAGTGATACGCACTGTTCAGATGTTGTCCTACGATGTTGGCTCTTGACAATATGAAGCAAGTATTCTTGTTAACACCGATATGATGAAAGAGCGAAAGGCGATGAAGGGAATCCTACGGTGAGATTATGACCGTTGTTCTGATAGCTGTGAATTATATGAGTGTAAGTGCTGTGCTGTGGGCACATGACTCGATCGAAATTGGGGACAAGGTCAAGCCAGTCTGGGCAGAAGGTAGCACTAACGCCACCACTGGGTGTGTTCATTCTTTCTTGAAACTATTTGTAGGGCTTTGACCGGTGATTCGCAATGCGGCACGGTCAGAAGTCTAGAAACGAAGTCTACAAGTAGCTATTGACATAGAGTTGTACGTCTAGATTACGTAGCATGCATGGCACCACACCCCCGCACCGTTCTGACGAACCAACATCCAGTAGTAGGCTAGCTACAGAACATGATATCGTTATTTATCCCGCATTAGCCAATTCATTACCCTCGAAGAAACATAGATAGATTTTATATATGTACTGGCTATACATTGTAAATATATGCATTCCGACTTATAAAGAGCCGAGCATTATGATCAAGGTGCGTTACAAGCGAACCCTGACCAGGACCTCATGCATAACCTCCTGTACCCGACCTAGGGAGTGGACTAAATTTTCGGATGTCAACGCCTTGGTTTCGAAGCAGAGCCTGTAGAGAAGAATACAAAGCATCAGTAAAAATTGTCCTCATACGATAAAATTGAATATATGACTGACCTGACGAACTCTTCACAACAGTTGAGCCTTTACTGCCTTTACTACTTGCAGCAGCATTGCGCGCCGCCTTCTCAGAAGCACGGATCTTGTCAGCACTTTTTTTCTCAGCCGCAGAAACACTCTTGATGACCTGAGACCCGATAGTAGCGATGGTATTACCGCGCTAGGTAGGTTTGCGCGATGAGATGGCGTAGAGAGGGAGATGGGATGACGATTACCTTTGAGAATTCGTTTAACAAATCGACGAGGTCACGTTCATCGAGCAAGGCAAGTTCATCGAGCTCGCGCTGGAATTTGTGGGACAGGATAAGATTCCTTAGAGACGCATTCAGAGGGGAATGGGCGTACCTGAGCGTAAATAGCTGGATCCGCAACGCCAAATTCTCTGGTCACGAGCAGATTGCTGAGGTCATCATAACGTTCGACCAAACTGCGGGAGATATGAGTTAGTCCGAGTGGGTCGTCAGCTCAAGCTTTAGCCGTACCTCGGGAAGGAGCACTCTCGGATCGGAGCACATGAACCGATTCCGATGGCGGAAGAGAAGAGAAGGAAGATGGGAAGGAGGCCAGTGCTGAACATGTTTCTTTACTATTGTCTGTAGGACACGAAGACCAGCGTCTGTGAGAGGAGGACAGTGGGGTGGTGATATGAAGGCCGGTTTCGGTTTGGATCGACGGATCCGCCTCTTCGGTTTTATATGGAATCGGACTTCAACTGTTCCTGTCGGTGTGGATCTTCTTGCCTTCATTGGAATCTGCAGTGAAATCTCAGCCTATTTCATCATGAAAATCTGGGGAAAGGACGTGCGTGGGTGTAAGGAAGGCCAAATGAGTCGATGACTCGCTTTCACCATAGGCTGGGACAAGCATTGTAAATTAAAGCCCATTTGCCGATCATTCTGGAGATCTGCAAGCGCGCTACGGGAACCTCTGAGAAAGTTCCCATTCAAATCAATTTAAATCAGCTTCGCAGTCGGTATCAAAGAATCTGCATGGAAGTGTGTGTGCGCATGTGCAGGAGGAGGAGGAGGAGCAAAGGAGGAGTGAGTGCATTAGGGGAGGCTATACATAGCGAGGAACACATACGGATCGCAGGACCCTCACCCCGCTGCTGAGTTGGCCACAAGAATTCCTAGTTCAAGAGGAAACCTGTGACAATTGGACGATCCCTCGACAGTATGTTGTCGTATGTGATGGAGCAACCACTGAAGACCATCATGAGTGGGACACGTTTCCGACTACAACGACTGGCGGGGACCTGGTGGGGACGATCCATTTAAATTTTTCCGGTTCTTCAAGTCTTGGGGGATAGGAAAGGTCCTGAAAAGTTCAGACGTATGGGGGCTGGAATTGAGAGAGGTAGACTGAAGGCCAATTTCCAAGAATAGATCATTTCGGAGAGCTTATGTAACCTCCCAGCCACGACAACTCCGACTCATCCCTCTCCATCACCATCCGTTCATGGTGAATGGCGCCGTTCGTGCATCAAAATTAAAGCGCAATAATAACCAGAAATCTCTATTCAACTCACCATCCACCCTCCTTCCCTCCAAGCTCAAGTTCTACCTCCCCTACTACTACTAGTCGTTCCACCGGGCTTCAAACCGCCAAGGATGCACTCACACCCGCCTCTGCATCTGCACTACGTTATCGCAGTACCTACAGCCTAATGTCCTTATTGTCCCCTCGGAGCAGCAACTACGAGCGCCTCGAAGGCGGCCATGGACCCAGTCGGACGGGTCCTGGTAAGCGGTTTGGGTGGAAGAAGTTTGCGGTTGCTGCGGTCGTGTTGATTGGGCTCGTGTATCTCTTTGGACCAAGAGAGGCGAGGGACCTGCATTGGCCGAAGAAGAACAAGGATCAAACGACAGGTATGAAGTTCATACCGCATTAGCTTAGCTTAGCTCATTCGTTCAACTGATACACTCACCGCTTTCTGTATTTTAGATACCCCTGTTGCCTATCCATACCCAGACGACATAGAATCAGACCCAAACGGGAACTTCCCGAACCACGTCCCGCCCCGCATTAAATCGACACCACCGTCCCCCCGCCTCCCCCCCAACAACCCCGAATCCTACCGACGACCCCAACCCCTCCGCACACCCCCGGGCTCCCCTTAACCCAATGGGCGTTGAATGATCGACGCCGGCTCCACCGGGTCCCGGATCCACATCTACAAATTCAACAACTGCTTCTCCTCGCCCTCCTTCGAATACGAGGAGTTCCAGATGACCCAGCCGGGCCTGTCCTCTTACGCCGCAGACCCACGGGGAGCGGCACGGAGCCTCGACGTGCTGCTGAATAGAGCGGTGAGGATAGTGCCGAAGGAGCTGCAGCATTGCACGCCAGTGGCGGTCAAGGCTACAGCGGGGCTGAGGCTGTTGCCTGGGTCGCAGAGCGCTGATATCCTCAGGGAGGTGGAGAAGAGGCTTAGAGAGCGGTATCCGTTCCAGCTACCCGATAAAGATGGTGTGGTTATATGGACGGCAAAGACGAGGGTGTCTATGCGTGGATCATGGCCAACTACCTCCTCGACACCATCAAAGCCTCCACCCCCGCCGACACGCCCACCTACGCCATGCTCGACCTCGGCGGAGCCTCCACCCAAATCGTATTCGAGCCCACCTTCTCCTCTTCCTCCTCCTCCTCCTCAAAACAGAAGACCCTGGAAGAGGGCGAACACAAATACGAGCTCAACTTCGGCGGTCGTACGCACACGCTCTACCAGCACTCCTACCTTGGTTATGGCCTGATGCGAGCGAGGAGGCATGTGCATGTGTTGGTGGATTTCATGGCATCGCTCCGCGTGCAGAGTGAAAGGGAGAAGGAGGAGGAGGTGGTGGGGAACCCTTGTCTAGCGAGAGGGACGAAGAGGGTGGTGGAGATTGGCGGAGAGAGCGGGGAGGGCGTTACTAGGAATGTGACGATGAGCGGGGATGAGATTGGGAGCTTTGAGGCGTGTCAGAGGGTTGTGCAGTTGGTGCTTGCTAAGGATGCGTAAGTCTACTTTCTTTTTATTTATCTATCATTTCACTTTCTTTCCTTTCCTTTCCTTTTCGAAAAACAAGAGCTAACGATGATTTTTACTTTGTAGGATCTGCGAAACGAAACCATGCTCCTTCAACGGGGTATACCAACCCTCCCTCCTCGACTCCTTCCCACACGGAAAAGTCCTCCTCCTATCCTATCCTACTTCTATGACCGCCTCTTCCCCCTCCTCCCCACCCCACCCTCCTGAGTTTTTTACTCTTAACGCTCAAGATAAACTTGGGATACGCAAAGCAATCCAAATGAAGTATATATAACTTCTACAAGTAAATTTCGTATCAAGTACAAGCAAGCGTGAAACGAAATGGTATCGTTAATCAACGCGTAGCAACCAGCGTGGCTCCCATGTAAAGCCGATCTTCTTCCAAACCTCATTGATAAGCTCTTCATTCTGAGCCCTAGCCATATCTTCCTGCGACACGTTGGAGCCGACGTAGATGCATGCTGCGAGAGTTCCGATTCCACCAAGTTTACAAGAAACCAGAACAGGGCCTTTAGCGGAGGGTGGCATCCGCTTCAACACCTTTCGTAGAGCCATGTGGGCTCTGTTAACGTCATTCGTGTCGTGAGGTATGCCGAAATGGTCGGCCCATCTGAGTTGGTCCTCAACCGTATAGGCCCAGCCAAAGATCATGAGAGGGACGCGTTTCTCGGGTTTATCGCGACGTTGCGCCTTGTACAATGGTGGGGCGAGAGGAATAGTCCAGCTCTTCTTCTCTTCTGGTTGCGAAACATTCGTGGGCGAAGACCTGCATGATTTCAGTCGTTAAACACGGTCAAATACTAGAAATGCCACCACGTACATGTCTTAAGCAGGGCGCGAATAATGTTGTTGCAAAGGAGTTTGGAGGAAGGGCGAAGTCGCTCTCCCGTTGTTTATAATTCGAACCAACGTATCACGTGCCGACTGTGCCGTAACTCCGGCAAATGTTCATTGTTTAAAATTACCAAATCGGGCCTTGTTCTACGCAACGCCAGTTGGGTTTAGCTGTGAAAGTCGATCCGTGTCCGTGTTTATCATTACCAACCCGTTGGGACTCCAGAAATTGTCATCATCTGACTCTGAATCTATTGGACTTCTACGCAACGCTAGGCTGCACATACAAATCTCCTTAACCACGAGGGTCGCCTTTCAGCACAAGGCAGCTGCCTTGTTTCACTTGTGGCTTTTTAGCCTTTTAAGGCTTTTTTTCGTTTGCACAAAAGGAAGTGTGAAGCTTCTGATGCATGATTCTACGTTTCGCCGATGATGGGCCGACAACGACCTGAATGACACTACTTATCGCTACCATTGTCTGAATTTACCAAATCGGGCCTGGGAATTCTACGCAACGCCAGGCTGCGCATACAAATTTCCTCAACCACGAGGGTCGCTTTTCGGCACAAGGCAGCTGCCTTGTTTCACTTGTGGCTTTTTCGCTTTTTACGGCTTTTTTTTGTTTGAAAAAAAGGAAGTGTGAAGCTTCTGATGCATCATTCTACTTTTAGCCGATGATGGGTCAAAAACAACGTTCTGAATGACACTGTTAGAGGGTAGCAGTATAAATATACCGCGTATATACCACAACTTCGAAAAGCGTCAACGACACCCCCACCTTCTAAATGTCCTCTCAGGGCGACTGGATACTCCCAGGGCTTCGAAGTCACCCTCTGGGCAACCGTGCCCTAGTCTCATCAATTAACCTCGCATACAGCAGTCTATCCAACTGCAGAAGGCTGGAACACCCTCTTTACGCCTTTTGGGGTAAGGCCCTCAACTATCTCGTTGAGGACCTCGAGCCAAGTGTCTTGATTGCACCCCAGTACACCGTCTATATAGCATCAAAGGCGAATCCTAATGTTTCCTTGGGCACTGTGGCCGACAATGATGCTGAGGAAAAGCTTCCTGACTTTGTTATCATGGGTGTCATGCTGTCGAACCGATCAACTAGAGAAATACTTCGGCTTCCAGAATTTCCAACGTTTTCTAACTGGCAAATCGCTCAGCTTGCGATTTCGAAACCTCTTTGCGCTTTTGAAGCCAAACGCGCGCCCGGGCGCCATTTTGCATCCATGCTTGCCTTCCAACATAGTCTACATCAATTGATGGACGCGGCCATCGTAGGTGCTGAGGCGCAGGCTAGGATTATTTTTCGAGAAAGCTCTTATAATGCGCAGTCTCTCATACTTATCGCTGCTGCTGGAGAGTGGTGGAGCTTTAGGTTCGTCACTGAAGCCGACGTCAAAAAGGAGGAGGAAGAAGACGACGATGACGACGAGGTGCCTAGCAACCCAGTGAACAACCCTGTCATCCCTCCAGTGCCACCGCAGGGTTCCACCGAGGACAAGACTAAAGGATTGTCACGATTCACCACCGTAGTTCCAACTTTTATGGAATGCTTCAAGGAGGACGTAGCAGACGCCAGACTACAAGGATGGTCTAAATTCATCCTATTCGGGACTAGAGAATCAAACCAACGCTTATATCTTATTCATGAAGAGTTAAAATCGATGGCCGCAGACCTGGAAATAGAAGCGCTGACTCAACTTCAACAATGGATTGACGATGGTTACGAAAGTGATAAGAGTGTGCCTGATGCGGTGGAGGAAGATGAACTATCGGCTTGGTAGACCAAAGGATGAATTTATAGAGGGATAGCTTAGATGAAATGCACCTTACGTACGTAGCAGAACCGAGCCGAGCGTAGATAAATTTACTGGGCCAGATCGGTTAAGGCAGAGATTGGTAGCAATGGTGCTGAACCCTACGCTCAGGTCATTCTGTATTATTCGCATTCTAATTCGGAAAAGTCACAAAAATATCCGAAATTCAACTTTCCATCCTTGCTGATCACTGTCTTCGGTAGACTCACTTTCCTTCCTTGCTATATAATAACTTACTAAGGGGATCTTCACAGGAGCGCAAATTAGCTTTTCTGGCGCCATATGGACGACCCGACCGCATTTTCAAGTTCTTACTCCGACCTTGCCTCTGTTCTGTCATTTTACTGACACGGCTATGCGTGAATCCATTGCTCGTCATTTCGGTGCCTTGAAAAAAGCTATTCAATCATTGGAACAATGCTACGACTCACTGAAAAAACCCCGCACTTCTCGAAAACTTGGACCCACGATTCCCAGATCCTCGCATGTACCTCTGCCTCGAGACGAAAGCCACTGTGGAGTTCAAGTATCTCCGCCCGATTGATGAGAAGAAGCTGCTTTTCATCGGTGAGAATGACGATGGGAAGAGGATTTGCATAAAGTTTGTGCGTCGCTACTCGGAAGCAGTTCACCAGAAATGTGCCGAAATGGGTATTGCTCCGAAGCTGCGAGGCTTTCAAGACATCGGTGCCGGATGGAAGATGGTTGTCATGGACACTCTCGACGAGGAATATCAAGCCTTCAAAAAAGGAAGTCTGCCTGTCGGTGCCGAGAAGTACCTCAAAGAACGATTGGTCGAGCTTCATCAAGCCAACTTTGTGCACGGAGATGTACGAGATGTCAATATCATGGTCAGGAAGGATGGCAAACTAGGGTTCATGCTCGTCGACTTCGACTGGTCGGGGGTCATCGGTGAGGTGCGCTATCCTATGAACGTCAACAAATCTCTTTGGCGGCCAGATGATGTGTCCGATGGTCTTCTTATAAAAGCCAAGCACGATATTGCCATGTTCGAGTGCATATTCTCCTGATGTAGTACTTTTTGTTGGGAAAATGTTGGATCTTTCGATTTTTATCAACCTGTAATACTCAGAACTTGACTCGATTTACGCTGCCAACCCAATATCTGGTCAGGCCAGCTCTATTTCGATGAGTACGACACTTACGTCCGTCTATGCCTCCTCTTGGGGATTTCACCCAATGAATTTCAGAAATATGAATACGTGGAGAGCGACCGCTTCGTTCCGGAAAGAGGAAGAATTGGGGACATGCGAGACCTCTGTTTGTTTGATCGTAGCCCGATTGGGTTGGTGAGGACGTTGATTGGATTAAGAAGGAAGGGGATGAGCTTCGAGAATACTCATTTGGGGAAGGTTTTGCATGCAAGGATGCTATTACCAGATGACTTCGAGGAGGAAGATTAAACTGCTATCACTTACCCTTCAAGAATTTAGTCGTGTTGCCGTCTTCTCTGTGTGTTCATATATTATTTGACTCCAACTTTATAGTCTCGATTTATACAGTGCTGAGCTCGTCTTTAAATGTAGTATATTTTGCTTACTTTTTACTTGTCGCATATTCATTTACGTAGCTGTAGAATAATAGAAGGGTTGCAGATAATAATTCACCGCTTTGCCATTTTCAAAAGCGAAGGCTTCCCTTGAACGACACCCTCATACATTGCTCATACGTCCTGCTTTCCCATTTTGCTTGTTGATGTGAGATTGAAACGTCCTAGCAGTCGACAGACGTTCCCGCCATTCCTTCTCACTTGTGTAAGTAATTCGTTCCACAGCTGTATTCTGCCTCTGGCGTTCTTGGGCATTGGACTTGACAAGCCTTCCAGTTCTGATAAGAGGCGAGATTTGGGTGCGACAATGCGTGGTCGAAGTTTAAGTGAAGTCCGAGCGGGCGATTCTGACCTTGCTTCTGAGGTTGGTCCTGACCAGAATTGTGTGGAAGTCGACATATCACACTTTCCTCAGAGGTACGGCATAGAAATTTTGGACAAGAATTGAATGTCATGTTCAGATAAAGGATATAAATGACTCCACAGAAGACTTGTACAATAGTTTCATGTAGCGGGATACATAGTAAGAATGCAGGCAGGAGATACCGAATTCCCACAAGTCTCAAGCCTGGGGCATAACACGTATTTGAATTATTATACTCGGAAGTTACGTTCTTTGGCCTCGAAAAAGAGTTCAATGAACGTATTATCATCCAAATACTGAAACTAAATTGTGTTTTTAGGTGATCTACCTACAGATACCGGACCTCGATGCTAGTCCTGTGGCACAGCCACACGTTGCGGTGCAAGTACCTCTCCTCCTCCTAAACCCTGCCAACTTCGGTCGCTAGGCCCCGACTGCGTCCACCCCGCAACGCTAGCCCTGCTTAAAAGACCTCTTGACGGTGATCACGAAATTCGTCTGAGATCAGTTGTCAGCCCGAACTTGAACCCGCCAAGGCAGATCCATCACCTATGCCACCCACTCATTCTCCCTCTCTTCCTCGCTGTCCTCCACGAATGAGTCCAGGCCCAACGCAATAGCCTCTTTGTCATTCTCGTAGTCATACTTTAAGGATAATTCTTGCTGGAAATCTTCTCTTTCGGATATTTCGGCCGAATCAACACTATCCCTGTCAACGTCGCCAGCAGCAGAAGGGGGAGGTTGCTTAGCCGATGAGAGGTCATTATCCACTTCAAGCAGGAAAATCTGGTCATTAGGCGAAGTAGGAGGTCGATTGGTGATAGCAGCGGCAGCGGCAGCATTCATTTGGTTGAGGGTAGAGACGTGAGATATGGCGTTCATCCGCCTCTGTTCATCGGCAAAGCCAGCTGCGTTGTCCTCCTCCTCATCGTCGCCACCTTCCTCAGCATCCTCGTATTCACCCTCTTCGACATGTTCTTCCTCTTCATCGCCAGCTTCTTCTCCTTGAGCACTAACACCTCTCTTTGCCATCCTCTCCTCCTCCTCCATCTTCTTCTGCCTGGCCTCGACAAGACGTTTAAGTATACCCCTCTCGTCAAACCCCTTGCTCCACCTGTGCCACGCAAGATCTAATGGCCTGCACGCCTCTCTCATCCCATGTTGTCTAGCACGTTCCACGACTTCATGGTGCCTCTGGGTGATGTAGAGCGGGAGTTAAGGTGGAACGTTTCTTGGTTTTCACGGAAGCGGCGAGTACGTTGAGAATGGGAGGGTGTTCCGCCTTCGTTTGAGATTGCGGAGCAGGTGCTGGAACGAGAGCCAGCGAGGATCGATTACGGACCCACCAGTCGACAGTCGACCAGCTTGACGAGCAGAAAACGGAGGAGGCGGCACATACATCGACAAGAATGGGCCAGCAGCTCTCGAGCTCTTTGCACATTCGCTCATCATCGATTTGGCATCCGAACCAGCCACCAGCATCCTCAAAACCAGAATTGGGCTTGAGTCAGTGAATTCATGCTGGAGATTGAAGACGACGCTGCCTTTGAACCTTCAGCCGATGTGACCTTGGGTGGAGAAGTGGTTGTAGAAGAGGAGGTAGGTATGCCAGTGAAGGAAGATTTGACGAATGTTGAGTTAAGTGGTTGGGAAAATACGGGTATGGAACGCGTAGCGTAGAGCTGTACACGACAAAAAGAGTTAACGTCAGTCAAAAGTCACAATAGTACGACTTAAATTAAGAAAAACGGACCATGCTCACCGCCCATATCGATGACGTTCCACTCGCCGTGTTCTTCCCCTCTTTTCTTCTATGCATCTGGACGTCTAGGCTGCGACAGCGCTGAGGTCTTCTGAGATGCATCCCTACTAACCTCTCCATTTCGAGTGGCCGTATCGCTCCCAGAGCCCTTGACAATCCCTCCGACCTCTGCCACGTCACCAGCAGCACCAGCTCACAGTGGGAGATGCCCACCTCTTGCGGCGTCCTCAGCACGAGATGTAGAACAAGGACCAGCAGCGCCAGCACCAGCACCAGCACCAGCACCCCCGTTCTTCTCCTTGGCCAATTGCGCTGATGTCTGCCACACCGTTATCCCATCCTATCCCATCTATATCCGCTAATTCCGAACCCAAATTCATCGTCAAATTCGTCTCCACTCCCGTCCTCATCTGTGCTACGGGCAAACACGTGTGAGGAAAGACTGCGTGCAGGAGGAGGACCCAGAATCGCTTTGATGACTATCCGAATGTTGCGCGTCCTCATTGTCTTTGGGCGTTTGCAGCTTCCACCCTCCTCCTTCAGCATCGTCCTCATCCCCCGCCTCCTTCCCCTCCTTCCAGTTCCTCGCTTCTTCCTGTCCTTCCCCAGCGCCTTCTACTCCTTCTCTCGCCTTGCGCTCTTTCTCCTCCCACTTCCTCTCTTCCACGTCAGGTGCCTTGTCTTCCCCGAAGAGACCGCCAATGAACTTGGGAGCTCCATTGCTAAGACTAGCAGTGGCAGAAGCAAGCGTGGAGGCGCTGGTAGCTCCAACACTCCTACTCGTCCCGGAATGGATACTGTCGACTGCTATGCTGGAAATGGCGGGAGATGATGCCGTGAGGTTCAACGAAGATGACTCATGACTGGGACGGAATTGGGGAGGAAGACCAGCGAGGACTGAAGACTGGGTCGGCATGGCAGGACAGCAGTAGCTGCAGCCTGAGAGGGAGAAGAGTGGTAAGGATGGTTCACATCCTCGAGAAAGGCGTTCTTGTTGCGTTGGACACACCCTCCGACCCTCGCACTACCACTAGCAGAAGCAGGGGAGCCAGTACCAGCGCCACCGCCTGTATCAATTGACTCGACCTCGCTAAGGATGTTCACGGCCACCTCACTGGCCAAGCTCAATCCTGCGTGGCCCGTATACCTTTCAGCCGCAGTTCCTCCAGGACCCTTCCACGGGATTTGCATTAACGGCTTTGGAGGACCGAGCGCGGGGTGAACTCGACGAGGGGCGAGAAATAGCGGTGGAGGTGGTGCCGCTGCTGGTGCTACCTGAGGAGCGGGACGTTTTGCTGTTGAGGACTGAGGCCATGTCGCCTACGTCACCGGAGTGATCAGGGTCGGTGTTGGATCCTAAGAATCAAAGTTGGAAGCGTCAGTAAGCGAGTTGTTGCACATGAGTGATAAACAAGGCGAGTGAAAGAACCGAATGTGAGTAAGAAAGCGGCGAAGGAAGTAGTGAAGTTGAAAGAGGGGGTAAAGATAAGAATACAGTAATCCGAGTTCAAAGTCAGACCGATATGAACGCGAAAGACGTATGAATGAAAGAAAACGAAGAAAAAAAAGATAAGAAAGACAAAAGAAAGTGGACTCACATCCACAGCCTTGAACAGATTCACTATCCTGGCCTTGATAACAAGGTGACAAGGCTGACAGAGCAGCAGCAGCAGCGCCAAATATGGTAGTAAGCGAGGTTGTAAAGCGATATCGACTCAGCATTTGATGGAGAAGAAAGGAGTAAATGGCGAAGGTGATGGACGGCGTTGACAGCTGCTGCTTGTGGCATTGAGGTTGGATGTAAGTGTGCTGGTTGCGATGAGGAAGCCACCTGTAAAACTAGCATTGTAGGAGTAGCCACGGATGCGAGTAACATTGTCAACGCCGATATTGAGGGCGTAGTCAACGTTTGAGTGGGCGGCGGTGGTGAAGGTGGCGGTTTTGACAATGTTGAACATTCCAGGCTCATAGTAGTAGGTGCTGGCTCTCGCGCCCCCGATTACTCCTCAACTTCGCAGTCCATGGCGTATCCCCCTTCTTCCTCGTCTGCGGGGGCATCCTCAACGCGATCTTCTTATGCGCGACTGGGTCCGGCGGTACGGGTGGCGAATCAGAGGAGGTGGTCTGGATGTCTGAGGGTGAGATTCGGGAATTGGTGGTGATTTGTGGAAATTAGATATTTCACACGAGGGAAGAATCTTCGCAAGAGCTTAGGCACGGGAGTAAGAACTGGCCAACCTACGCTCTGTTCAAAGGCGAAAACTGGCTAACTACGTACATCGGTGAGGTTTATATACTGTAGCTACGTTCAATCTTTTCTATTTACTCGATCGTCCGTTGTGCTCCAAAATGGAGGCACAGACCACCCACTCCATCCTGGTTTCGAGAGACGGAGAACTGGCAGCTGTCATACTTTGCGGAGCAGGTTCTGATAAGATAATCAGGTAAGTCATTATCAAAAAGATAAAGGCGAGGATAACTAATATCCTCTCACCCATAGACACATCCTTGTCGAAAGCAGGTGCTTCGGCAGAAAAGGCATGATTAACCGTGGAAGAAGTTAAGTCCACTGGATTGCTAGCTGAACCAGCAGTCGAGGTACGCTGATCGCGATTCACAGGGTGAAACGACGAAGACGGCTGAACAGGGCATGGTACGAAAGCGTGGTCTGCTTCATGATCATGGCGATTATCGAGAGTACGATTGCCAAATCGCGGTCGAGAATAAGGAGTACCACGATGGATAGGTGGGGCGAAGTGTCCACCACGTCCAGAACTAGGTGAGTGAACACCTCTCATTGAGAGTTTCTCTCTCTCAGTGTCGAGGTCAAAGCGCTCAAGAATGGCAGATTCGAATCGCTTCAACTGCCAATTCTTTTTGGGACGTACGCGCCTACGCTTCTGCTGTGATGGCTCAGGGACAGGAGCCGGGACACCAGATGACGAACCGGTTGCTGGAGCCGGATTAATGCGCCCTCCAGAAATTGGGGCAACTTGATCTGGGATTAATGCCAATGTTTCTCGTCCGTTGACGAACACGGTCTGAGTAGAGACACCAGGAGGTAAAGGTAACCTCATACTCGGATCAGGGTTATGCTGATTTAGGATACAGAAGTCAACATAGCCTAGCGGGGCGCCAGCGGAAGGAGGAATGGGTTCGCCGCGGATGATCAAAGCGGCGAACTGGCGGAACTGGGATATTTCATCGGGAGTGAAGAACGAGTGGGACATGTTTGGTGAGTTATTACTGACATGTCTCCGACCTCGTCGTCTTCTCTTATCCTTCTTTCGCGATCTTCGGGTCTTAGTTTCAATACTATCGATTACTGCTTCTGGCATATGGTCCAAAAGCTCATCAATAAAGTTATTATTTCAGGAGAGTCATCCTCCTCCTGGTCAATGCTAACATGAAATGCAGTGACGTCAGGATCAATAGAGATTTTCTTCGGTAAGTCCTGAATTTTCTTGACCCCCGGTCAGAGCTTCGAGCTTGGCTACTCGTGATGGGGTAGCCAAAGCTTATCACCGGTCTTATAAACCAATTCAAAGAGTGCGTCTTTTCCTTTTCCGTGATGATCATTTATCTTCTCAACTGACCATTCTTCGACCTTTCCTAGATCGATTATTTGGGGAAGTTGCCTTCCAGGGAACCTCCTGTCATCATTCGGAACATGAATACGAAGAAGGCTCGCATGAAAGGCAGGATGGATTCCCCTTTGTTTAAGCTCCGATGGAAGATCAAGTAAGTAAGTATTGTTCTTATAATCTTCCAATATTTTATAGGGCCCAATAAACTTAGGAGCGAGCTTTCGAGCTCGTCCTTTAGGTAATGAAATATTAGCCGTGGATAAGTAAACCAGGTCTCCCTTTACAAATGGAGATTCTTTTCGTTTACGATTTGCCAATTCAGTATGCTTGACACGAGCATTAAGGATAGCGTCGTGAGCATTTAATATTGCTGCCTTCATTTGCTGAGCAAATTTGCGAACTCCAGGATACTCCAGAGTTTGTTTCGAAGATCATTGAAGGAGGCATACGACCATAGTTTAGCATAAAAGGTGCGTAACCGGTCGTCGAAGATCGAGCCGAGTTAACTGCGAACTCAATGGCAGGCAGTTTAGACACCAGTCACGTTGGTGAGGGGCTATACATTGGCGAAGCATCTGAGTTATTGTGCGATTAGCGCGCTCGGTTGCTCCATCAGTCTGCGGATGAAATGAAGAAGACATTCTCAATTCAACTCCAGTAAGATCGTTCAGAGTTTTCCAGAATGTGCTCGTAAACAGCGAGTCTCTGTCACTGACGATGTGAGCAGGCATTCCATGATGCTTGTAGACACGATCGAACAAAACTTCGGCAATGGTCTTTAGCGCGGTAAGTTTGTTTCATAGGAACTAAGTGTACCATAGACGTAAGATGATCTATGATAACAAGTAACATATCAAATTTTCCATTTAGATTTCTCGGATTCAGGCAAAGGCCCGACGAAGTCTATGCCAATAGTTTCCCAAGGTCGAGTAGGCACTTCAAGAGTGTGAAGTTGACCATAGGGTGCATGATTATTAGGCTTCGAAGAGTTACACAGCATGCAAGAATCACAGAAAGCCTCTACATCAGAGGTCATTCCTTTCCACCATACATTGTCTCGAAAGATAAACTATTGTCCTTCGATGGTCCAAGATGTGCCCAGAATTGAATGAGCATGAGAAATAATCATTTCTCGGACTCGCCGTTCATTGATTTTAATATCAGGTATGCATAAGACTCGTCTTCCATTATCCTTCAGAAATACTAACCCATTGCTAACTTCAAAGTTCTTAAAGCTAGCGGGATGCTCTAGGATTTTGGTGAAGAAGAATCTTCTCCATAACGGTTAATTAGGCTCCTATGGATGTCCACGGTTGGATCACCCAAGGTAATTAAATCTGTCAATGCAGGCAGATCCTCTGATAGTATCTCTTCAGCAGGATTATCAGGACGATTTACCACTGGTTCTGAAAATACGCCCTCCGAATCTTGTACTACAAGTTCGGGAGTAATATCTCGGTTTAGATTTGAAGGCCCGCGACATTTTCAATCTCAGGTTCATTAATTTCCCGATGTTCTGATGAGTTTGGCTCATCCTCGTAAATGTCTGAAAAGTTCTCATTCCCCATCTCGCCCTCCAGAGGTTGTGAAGGGGAAGTAACCTTCAGAACCACTCTTTTGCATTGGGAAATGCTTGGCGAGCTTTACTCGCTTTCTTTCGCCGCGTTTAGACTTAGCGGCCCCCAGAAAAATAATATTTCCAGTGTACAACGGGGACGTCACCAAGCCTAATAGAATTCTAGATGGTGCGTTCTCTTCTTCGACTGTAACATACTCTGAAGCAGCGCGAACAGTGCCG
>JADNYJ010000277.1:0-45111 GCA_015501075.1 Gymnopilus junonius
AGTGGTCATACTAAATGACTTGGAAATTATCACAGTCTGGGTCGATGATCTATTAGTGTTCACCCTCTCTGACGAGCGCATGAAGAAGCTTAAAAGTGAATTGAATTCTATATTGGACCTTACAGATCTTGGGGAACCAACAAAGATAGTTGGTATTGAGATTACTCAAACCCCGGACTCCATTACCATCTCACAAAGGCAATATATTGAAACTATTCTATGCCGTGAGGGTATGGAGAAGTGTAATCCAGTTTCTACACCATTGGATCCAAATATAGTGCTCAAACTGAACCCCAAAGGATCAGACAGAAATAGAAGCAATTCTTATGCATCATTAATTGGTTCCCTTCAATATCTGGCAACCGCCACAAGGCCCGATATAGCTTATGCCATAAATAGATTGGCTGCCTTTACAGCAAATCCAAGCATGGCTCATTATACGGCGGCTAAGAGGGTCCTCAGATACTTAGCTGGGACCAAGAATTATGGTATCACTTATACAACTAAACCTCACAAATTTCAGAGGAACAATCTAGCCTTTGGGTACTCAGATGCTGGCTTTGCAAATGCCGATGACAGGAAATCTATTTCTGGGTACATGTTCTTATCTCATGGAGGAGCGATTATGTGGGGATCAAAGAAGCAGTCCACAATCACACTTTCCTCCACAGAAGCTGAATATGTGGCATTATCCGAAGCATCTAGAGAAGCCATGTGGCTCCATGCTTTATATGAAGAATTAGGCTTTGAGCAGAAAGAACCAACTCTCATTCTGGGAGATAATGATGGTTCTATTGCTATGGCTAAAAATCCCCAGTTTCATAAGAGGGGTAAACATATAGATATAAGATGGCATTGGGTTAGAGAGAGTGTCAAAGAAGAATCAGTGTGTATAAAGGACTGCCAAGATCCTCAACAAATGGCAGATATATTTACTAAGCCTTTACAGAGGCCCAAGTTCATTCGGCATGTTGCCGAACTCAGATTATCGGACTCCTCGCTTGAGGGGGAGTGTTGGGGCGTAGGCGACAACCCGAGTATCTGACATTCAGTCGGAGATTGAATACTTACCTTAGATAGTAGGTATGATCGAGATTGTAGTATATAAACAGCTGTCCGAGAAGGACGGAATGTAACTGTTCTTGTACCTGAATCCTTACCTTCCTTAAAGGGAAGTCAAAGGGTTTTATTAAATGCTACATACGTAGACTACACCGTTGCCAAAGCAACATAAGCGGGTCGGGACTTGGGGTTGATCATTACAGCTTGGCAGCTCCTGGCCTTGGGCTTCAGGCAGGACTTGATGGTTAAAACCCAGTGGGAGGTGATTACAGTTCTCCATACATCACCATAAATCCCCATCATCCAGAGCTCCTCACTGTATTTCTCTTCCGCTTTTCCTACCACTATGCATGCAGGTCATTTTGACCAATTTATTTTCTCTAGCTGCTTTTGTTTGGGCTACTCATCTTCATCCAAGTCATCCAGTTCTCTCAGTTCTTCCCTGTCTGGTGCCTCGCATAGTATTTGCTAATATTTTATACATTCCTCCCTTTTTCCTGCCTGCTGACGCGCGCTGTGGGACTATGGACAATCTAGGGACCGGCTGGACAATCAGTACATGGAAGTTCGAGAAGAGCTAGCTCCTTCTGTCTGCAGAGGGTATGCCTTTCCCATGCCTCTTATGTAAGCTTTTTCTCTGCCCGTTGTTGTGGTCGTCGTGGCCCCCGTCGTGCTCGTATTTTCCACCCCTGCTCGATTCTTTTATCCAGTAGATAACAGCTACACGTATGCCTTCTAGCTGCCTCTTTTTCGTAGTTCTACGTCTGTTCTTGGACCCCTTTTTTGTCCAATAGTACTCTACAACCGTCTTTTTCCGACTAAAAAATATACTTTCACCAAATCCCGTCCGTTTTCCGTGATTCTCTTTTGCAACCCTGCAGACGTCTTCCCTCTGATAGTAGACGTCGCTAGCGGTTCAGCCTTTTGAGTAATACACGCAAAAAACGACTTGAGCACTTTTGATGATGGTGGTTGAGGTCAGGTATAACATCATGTGCGCCGGACTTAACTTGATTGATCAATGGTGATGTAACCCTACTCCGTCGCCCGATACATGGAGAGCAGCCAAGATCTGGCCAATGATTATCGGCGTTCTGCCTGTGACCACCTACTGCAAATTGCTGCTACTGAGGCCGACTCAGAGAATGACGACCTCCTAGAGCCTGTCGAGGAGGAACCAGAACCATTGCCACCCTCCTTCTCGAAACGGAGAGCTTTCTTCATTCGAAGTTTGGCATTGCTATGTGCATGCAGTCTTAGTGTTGGTTCCCATTAGTAGGGGCATTCGCATATTTCACTTTTTACATATTGATTTGTGCCCTAGCGCTTCGAACATTCTTGGGCCCCTGAAAAGTCGGCTGCACCGGGAATTAGGAACCTCGCACACTGAATTCGGTTTACTTTTGTCGTCATTCAGCCTCAATAGCACATGGACACCATTAGTCGGTGGACTTGTCGCGAGCCGTTTAGGTACAACTTTTACTAGTATACTGGCCACGGGCGTAATTCTGATGGGTGCGTTTAATCACAAATTTTCACATTATTTTTCTGAGATCTGGTGTCTTTACAGGACAAATTTTTCTTCTATGTGGCGACATATGGGGAGACATACGACTCATGGCCCTCGGGCTGTTCATATTTGGTCTCGGGGTCAGTCCCTTAGCAGTAGTGCAAGAGACCATAATCGTCCGCTTCTTCAAGTCTCATGGCTTAGGCTTGTCAATGGCTTTCGGTCTTATCGCTGGAAAAGGAGCGTCGTTCCTGTCAGCACGAACATCTTATCCGCTGACCGAGCACTGGGGTCCTCGTGCACCTTTCTATGTTGCCACATTCCTTGCGGCGCTTTCAGTTGTGATCAACCTTCTGTACATTTCTTTGTCCAAATGGTTGATCGATGGCTCTGGCGCAGAACTGGAAGCACCAGATATCAGCGAAGAAGCCAAACGCCGTCTGTCCATCAACATGACTCAAGCCCAAGCTTTACAGAAAGTAGCCGACAAGAAAAAGGTGCATCTTGGCCAGATAATGGAGTTGGGTGACTTATTTTGGGTGTAAGATAATCCTTCTTGTCATTTGAATCATGCTCAACGTTAAATAGCTATATGCTTTTGAACATTTTCTGTGGGATGATATGGTCACCTTTCATTCACCTTGCAGCGTAAGCATACTCAACCTTCTCACAGATATCGATTATCAATCACGGATTAAATAGGAATATAATCGAGAGTCGCTATCATATGCCAGAAGAAAATGCTGCGAACACTGCATCTTATCTCTTGGCGGGGCCTATTATCCTTTACCCGATGGTACAGTCCCTGGGTCTCTCAAATCATATCCATTACTGACCGCTCTGAAGGCCGGCTTTTTTATAGATCACAGGAAGCATGGACCAATTATTTTGCAGCTCCTTTTCCTTTCATCGATTTTGACAATGTCTGCTTACCTCTGGTTTGTCCTGAATCCCAACTGGACCAAAACCCCCGTGCTCGGCATCATTTCATTTGCTATAGGGCACGGTTTTTCACCTCGTAAGTTTTGTCTTTCTAAGTTTTGTCTTTCTCTGGTAAATGCATTCAAATTATTGTTACCTCGACTTCAATTTATTCAGTGCTGCTTGTGGTGCTTGTTCCCAAAATCGTTGCCTCAAAGTACATCTCAACAGCCTTGGGTGCTCACAAAAGTGTATGCCAACTAACTACAAACCATATTACTGTTTCTGATTCGCCCACACAGATGGAACAAACGGGGTCTACTATTTTCCAGACTCTAGCAGGTATCTGGCTGGATTCAGGGAGTGAAAAGAGATTGGGAGACTCCTTAATGCAGGAATTGCTCAATTCTTTTCTGGCATTAAATGCCCTGGAATTTTGCGTCCTTCTGCTATTGGCTTACCTTCAACATTGGAAAAACTCCAAAATCCATGGAGAACAGTCACACATCCGATCCAATAGTTTCAACCACCGTTCTCGCCTGGATACGTCATCGCATCGTGGTCAACTGTATACCCCGACTCAAGATACACCTCTTTTGGATTCATCGAGTCACTTCAGACAGTATACTTCCGATTCCAATCTATCGGTTTTGAGCCTTCGACACGACATGAGGAAGGATGAATCTGAGATTCGTCGAGGATTGCTGATGGCGTTCCTTTGCGCAGCCCTACTACTTGCTGCGTGGGCTTTGTTCTTGGTAACGGCATGGTACAAACTGGGACGCAAAAAGGGAACAGACTGAATTGTTTGCCTTACTTAAGCGCTGTAGGAATAGATAAATATTATCTACAGACCGACGCCTTCAATGATGAAGAGGCTTTCTTATTGCTTTGTAGACGAAGACGTGGTAGGTAATCCAGCTCGACTCCTGGATATTTAGTTTTTTTCCGTGCAAGTGAAACATTATGCGCGCTTTTGGGACATATATTTAAAATACCCTTGCCTACGCTGATCTCAAAGCTGACAGCTCACCATTTCTATGCATCTTGGATGTATATTGATTCCTATATCTAAATTGTCAAGTGGATTACAATCTCATCTTCCATACTAGACTGTCAGGATCAACTACGAGAGTGGTAGCCGGCTCGCCGAAGCTTGCTCTTAGAGGTGTTACACTGACCCAACCTTGATGCAATGCCCAACCATCGGACCCAACAGGAAGAGAGTCTAGAGAAGGTGTGATCAGGCCTGCTATTTCTGGAGCCCATTTAAACAGCAGCTGATTGTTTCCTTCACTGTTTGAGCGAGGCACAAAAATGAGGGATTGGCTGTCGTCAAGAGCATCTGGTCCAGCAGCTTTCGCTGAACGATCATCCAACATCGAAATGCTCTTGAAAAGGCGGCCATATGAGTTGCGCCACATCGTTGTCCAACTTATTTTTAGACCCTCATCTGAAAGAATATTTTCTATCAGAGGTATGTTAATACTGTAAAGGTCAACTTCGCCATGTCGTATCCCGCAGTCGTCCTGGCCCCAATTATTCCAGAGGTAATTGATGATTCGGCAACTTAATTCATGAGCGGGTTCGAAGTATGCAGAGGGAGTTGGATGGACGACTGTTCCGTATGAAAGGGCAATTGAGCGTTTTTTCGACAGTGATGCTGACATGGCGGCACCAATGGTACCAGAGCTCAAAGCAAAAGCAGCTTAGAGAAAATTCTGAGCAAATTGTCGCAAGAAAGAACATTGCTGATGACCTTACAAGAGGTATTTCGTCCAAGATTTGGACCCGATATCTTTAATTATTGTAAGAATACTGCTGCAGGCATAACTAAACCTTGGAGAGTGATTCTTACCACGAGATCGATGCCATCATTGAATAAATTATGAAGAGCAATATTGGCACATGTTGCAGGAGTCTAGGGTTTGAGTCAGCCCATCTGTCGGTAAACTTGCTCGTTCGACTTGCGTACACCATCTAAGAGTATCCATTCAGCCTGCAAGCCAAAAGATGAACATATAAACGGGGATAAGAGTCGATAATCGATTACCAATTCCCCGTCTTCCAAAGGCCTAGGATGGGGAGAAATTTCACCATTCCCGTCTTCCTTTGGGTAGAAATAATTGCCTTTGGTAACTTCCTTTATATGATATGCTTTGCCTATGGAAAAACTCTTTTAGTGAGACGAACTAGATGAGAACGGCAACAGACCGATCCAAGATTTCTGTGAGCTTGGTAGTACGACCCTCACATCCCATCCTTTAATAAGAAAAGGTATCCCACAAGTCTCTCAAGGGACAGTACAATTTTCGGTCATACCGAGATGCAGTTTTAGATGACGATAGAGCCCTAGGATGTAGGGAGACTCTTTGGAATCGGGGGGCCCATCGTCATTCTGAAAATAAAGCAAGAAGCTTGAAGGAATCAAAATTACAGAGAAATAGAGAGAAATACCGTGAGGAGGACGACAGGTTTGACGGAAGACATTGGACTGTTGTTGCCAGTGGAAGGAGTTGGGGAATTCTCAGGCTGTTGTCATGCTGTTAACTTGACGTTGTAAACAGGGTACGACATCAAAATGATCCAAAGGTCAGGCCATAACTGGTCATCAGTTCTAGTCTTTTTTCCTCACCTCTTATTTTCACGTTTGCGATCTGCCTCTGCCCTTTTAATTACGGCGAATTTCATGTTCAATGTCTGCTGCTCGTGAACTACCGGAACTTCCAACCCATGTACCCTTGGAAGTACCTACCAACAATGTATCTGATGTAATTACCAGTTCCAACCTTCCTCTCCAAGCCAACAAGATATACATTCAATCTCCCGCACCCTCTCTTGCCGAGTCCTTCTCAACAGCGTTGTCTTCACCAGGAGAAGATGCCGAAGAGACCTCACGTTTTGGCCTCTCGTCCTTAGCCCCACCTCAGAGTCTACGTAAATCCACTTCAGTAGATTCGTTTGCGCAGCCTCGTGACAATTTTCGAGGTTACCCAGTCGACTCTCCAGATTCTTCAAAGGGAAAAGGTCACGGAACCTTTCAGCAGCTCAAGGGCGTTCAGAAAAGCAACGTCAGCCTGGCCGGCACCGTGGCGAAAGTCTAGGTTCCGCTGAACGCCGTGCCGATGTGTCTCCACTGTTGGATTCTGACATTGATCGCTATGACCCGCTTAATGCGACTTCCACAGATCGCTTTCGGCGTGTATCCCTCAAGAACTCCGACCCTTCGAAATCGTTTATTAGAGGCGGCGACTTACCTCTTCCTTCGCGAGCCCGGAATAATAGTATAACGATAGCACCTATTCCTCCCATTTCTGAAGAACGTAGAAGTCAACGAGGAAGTCTAGCTTCAATATCGTCGATGTCCTCGCTACAGTCTTCTAAGGGGAAGATTAGCGCTTACGCAGACAGTGCGGGTCGTATGCGTAGCGGAAGCTTGGGGTACAGTTCGTCCAAGCGAAATGCCGTAAATCATCCGGCGAGGGTGATTATCTTTTCTCCTCAACACTTTGTTAAAGCTCATCATTTAAATATAGGATGGGTTTCCTCAAGGCATCATTGTGTTGGCGGTGGTCGGTACAAAGAGTTGCGGCAAATCAACCCTGGTCTACAAGGGTCTTTCAAGCTACGGCCTTAAGGAATCCACTGTGACCAAGCCCCGTCAGGAGTCAGCTTCAGTACAGTGTGAGTGGAAACATACCTCAAAATTGAAGTGCTCGCTGATTTGTTTCCAGATGTACGTCAAGCCTGTTCAGTCTTTCTTGATTTTTCCACGGAACCATCATTACCGGTCGAAGTTGTTGAAATTGAAATCCAAAGCACGGATAGAGGTCCTTTGAAATTACCACAGGAACTTCTTCCAATCGATGGCGTTATGATTTGCTACGATTCATCGGATAGGGAATCATTTCAGCCCGTTAAAAGTCTGTTACGTAGGTCTCATTTGTTATTCTGCTTTTTCATGTCCATTGACGTCAAACCATAGACGCCTATAGGACCATGTCAATACCAACCATGGTCTTGCAATGCAAGTCTGATCTGGAACGCGAAATAGAACCCAGGGATGCATTGTCCATGTTAGAGCAATATGACACTGGCCTAATTGAAGTGACGAATACGAGTTCAACAGGAAAAGAGAAAATGAGACAATCTTTTCACTATATGTTGAAAGCCGTCCTACGGCAAAGAGGTACGCTTCTTCAGGTGCTTTTGGAATACCATATTCATATGCTCTCACAGGACGTGATCCGAACATTGAAAACCGAAACCCGGCTACCCCGGACCTTACATACCAGAATCCGCCTTGGGCCGATTCCTGTAATAATACCCCGTCAACTTCACCTGTGATACCTGTTCCCAGCAGTTCGGCATCGGACATTGAATGCAACAATATCGATATCAACTTGCAAACTACCATCCTTTCCGCAGAACTTCATCCATCAATACAACATGAGATAAATATTTTGCCTGAAAACGGGCAATCAGCTCTCGTAGAAGATACCCAGATCGCAGTGACAGAAATTGAAGATACCCAGCATTCTACTGATGCAAATGAAAATCCTCTTGGTCTGTCGGATGAGCAGCCAATACTCGACGAAAAGAAAAACGGGACCCCGAGAGAACCGTTGGTATTTTAATTTATTTCATCATGACTTCAATTTACACTTGTCTGTATAGACGTCCAGCTCAGTGGTCGGATTTGGAAGCCCTGTTAGACAAACTCTTATTTGTCGCTGTTAGTGGCGAAGGTTCGTACCCGTCTTGTGCTAGTTTCGCTTAATTGACATTGCTATCAAGACCCGACTTTCATAACACATTTCCTTCTCACTTACCGGAGGTTTGCTACACCACGGAGTGTGCTCCTTGCGATGCAAAAGCGCATGCGCCAACTGGATAGTCCCTGTGGTGATCCTATGTTCGCATGTTTTGCTCAGATGAGGTAGGATTGTTTCTGAATTTGTCAAGCATCTACTCATCTTTTTCTAGGATATGCAATCTACTGGAAATGTGGATCCGTGACTTTCCACACGATTTTGCGGTACAGGGCACAGCTGGTGCCCTCAATGCTTTGATCAAATCAATTATCTCGAAAACGCACCTGCTGCATTATGGTTCAGAATTTCTTCCCTTCCTGGAAGAACTACCTAGCCTTGTTGACCGGGACTCTGCATGGGCATTGAAGGTAGAAATAACGGACAACGACACTGACAGCGGAAGTGAAGAAGAAACCCATGTTGTTGAAACTAAAGAAAGCCATTCTGCCGATCGTACCCCCGATCCTCCCAATGTCGCGACTGCATCCAGGCAGCGCAAATCCAGTCTTCCACATCCTAAGGCTATGCTTCCGCCTCAATTAAATAACCCTTATCAGCCTTTAAACGATTACACTCCAAAGCAGCATATAAAGGATCTTGTGAAGCTTGCCCAAGACGTCTTAAGCACAGATTCCGAGGAGATAGCCCAGGAGATCACAAGAAAGGGAGTGAAGCAATTTTTAGACATTGAGGTTTGATTGTTTATGCCTATCACTTGATTTTCATCTGATTATATAGCAGCCGCGGGATTGGCTTCAATTTACTTTTGTGTCGGGAAAAAAGACCAATCCCGACCCTATCGCAGAATTCAATACCACTTCAAATCATCTGGCGACTGGTTTGTTTGATTACTTGCCTTCTATGAAGCCACACATCTCATGATTCGTAATAGGGTGATATCGCTTATACTTTGTCATGAACGTCCAAGGCATCGATCTCGACAGATTGAAAAATTCGTTGAGATTGCTCAAAAGCTGAGGCAATTAAATAATTATTCGGCGCTTCGTGCCTTTGTTGCCGGAATCAACATTGCTACGGATGACCCAACAATGGAACAGTTCAAGGCCAAAGCTCCAGAAGCAGCAAAAAACCTAATGTCATGGGATGTTTTATTACAGCAAATACGTTCCCATCGTGCGTATCGACTGGCATTGAGGAATTCGAAAGGAGCTTGCATTCCTGCTCTGTGAGTTAACTGATTGCTTCAAGAATTTTACTGACTTTGTTTGCCACACAGGGAGGTCCATATGTCAGACCTGATAAGAGCACATGAAGGCAACGGGGAGACAAATACAGACTATCCGGATAAAATACATTGGGGCAAATTCAATATGATGGGAAGGTTCATCACTAGCACACTCCAATGTCAAGCCCAATGTCGCAATTCTAACGACTACGACTTTCCGAAACGTGAAGCAATCGCTGAGTTACTCTCACGGAAGCCTGTGATGAGTATAGAGGTACGGGCAGACTCTTGGACACTGACAGTCATGCTCACAACTTAAAATTAGATGCAGAAATCAAGGCTCAACTCGCAAGATTTTGATTATGATGAAGCTCATCCAGGTCAGCGGAAAATATTTTTTTGGGGATAAGTATGTCCTTGTTTTTCTTCGACTTTATCATCTCTGTATATCCGGCGGATTTGTATTATAAACGAATTACCTGCTATGTAAATATTTCTGTTGCAAGATAATTTTGGAAAAGTTGTTCAGAATCGTGACTACGTTTAATTCGATCACACCGTGAACTAATTTGATGGCGAGATCTCCGATGACATCCTCTCATTTAAATTTTATACTGCTCCATAACGAGAGTTAAAGCCGTATCGAATTATTCACGCCACATATTCAACTAGAGATATTGACTCGTTCCAATCTGAAAACCTTCGGAGTTTACTGCCTGTGGAGCTGGCTTCAGCAACCTTTTCATCCAAGATCGCAGACCATTCGGTGGAGTCCAGTCAAAAAGGCGTTGCCGCCGAAATAATTCAATCGAGAATCGTCATACCGTGTATTCCACAAATATGTCTCCAAATTCGTTCATTCCTTTGGCCAGTTTTCGCTTGCCTTCGCCTTCTCGATTGGTAGCAAACTCCTGTTGCCCAGAGAAGGACCTGGTCGTTTTGTTCTCTCGCTTGGGCGGGACAGATATAATGAGTCTCTGGAACATCAGTCAAGGTTCAAGAATATGGGAAGTGGGCGTCAGTGAAGGGAGCGTCAATAATTCCCAAGCTACCGGTGTAGCTTGGAGTCCTGATGGTATGACTTTGTTACCCAAATTTCAATTTATCTGAATGCAATATCACAGGCCAAAGCATAGCTGTCATTTGCGACCCTACAAGTATCGCTCTACATTCCTTACAAGACGGTCATATCACCCTGTCATTAACTCTTCCCATGTTACTTGATTCAGAACAGGGCTCTATACACTTCACTGAAGTATGGTGGTTTCGTGAAGAAGGAAAGGAGGCGCGTAACTCCAGCATTCCCGACATATTCAAGAGAAATGAAATAATTGTAATTTTTACTCAAACTATGGTGTAGATGTTATACTTATTGTGTACCAGACAGGCTCGGCTCTCTCGTTCCTGAGATTACTCCCTTTACTCGACAATTTGCAGGAAGAGCCAGATAAGCTCACGTAAGTTATCCTGATACTAGAATCTCGCCTCGGCTGAACTGATTTCATCCTTAAGAGCGACCGACCTTTTTGCATTTCAAGGATCACATACGCGTCTAAGCCACAAATCCGAACTTCCCAAAAGTATTGCGAGGTGGCCCACTCTTGCTACAGACTTGCCGGCAGCTTCAATCAGCAATTCTTCTCCTAAAACTCCGTCTGACAGGGCAAGCATTAATGAAACCGATATCTCCAATGTCAATAGTGTGTTAATGATAGCTGATGACTCTGGCCGCTTACTTTGCTACCTAGACGGGACGTTTCCGCTTGGGTTCATCCCATCTGGCTCAAAAACTGATATCATCTCGCTTGTGAAGCATCCATCCCGACCTTTATTCGTAGGCCACTCTCGGACCCTCGGTGCTAATCCGCGAACATTTTTGAATCTTACAGCCATCGATATACCCCTTCTCTCTCAGCGCATAACGAGGGATTTTGCGAAATTATCTTCTGCCTCACGGGAGCTTATATGGTATTCTATGAGGGTGGTCAAAGATATGCGCGAGGCATGGTACGGCTCCGAAAGTATCTCCGGTGCTCGAGAACTTGGGCCTAAGTGGGTTCGGTCGCTTGAAGAGAAGCAGAAAGAGCAATTCGGCCGTGGGTACTCTTTCAATCTTATCATTAAGCAAAAGATAATAACCCTCGTAGAAGAAGACCCTACTCCCATACTTGATCTTACATGTCTCCTGACAACCGGGCGAGCAACAGAATCTTTAACAGATTTTCTGGGCAGTAGCGAACAGATGAGTGAAAGAGTAATTTTGATTAACACTTTGGTCTCTATCCGACTTAACCTAATTTCCTTCGGCAGGGAATCCAAAAATGGGAAATCACTGTTTCAGATGCCCTCATTAAGCTGCGCGATTCATCAGAAAAACGAATCGCTCCTGCATTACAGAGGTTGATTCTCATATTGGATGAACTTCATGGATGGGCCAAATTGTACGTCTACTCAGAGATTCGCCTTTTCTGACTATTTATGCTCTTTTACAGACCGCAATTTAGACTTTTCGAATTGCAAATGGACCAGGTGACGCAGTGCATTGACTTGGCAAGTCGCGGCATCGTTGTCACAAGTTGGTTGGCCGCTCTAGTCAGGAGAGAATTACTTCGTTTCAGAGAATTTATGACTTGGCTTCGTTACGGTGAACCAATTTTTTTTGTGCACCGGACTTTCCATCTAAGTTTTGGTAGAGGTCAATAACATCAATTCTCCAAACGAGGGTCATGTTGCTCGTCACGATTTGCTGGAAGTCAATAACTACTTGATCGACGGGCTAGAGTCGAGTCACGTCGACAAGTGGTTTGTAGGTCCTGTGCCTCAATTTCAACCGAATGATATGGGCGTTCCAAGCTATGGAGATGTGACCCTGAAGGGGATTTTGCAGGGTGCTCGGAGTCATGCCAATAATTCGTCAGAAATGAGTTGGCAGAAGGTCCATTTTTTTGGTTTAAATATCCTGCATTCGTTAACATCACGTCACGAAAGGGGAGCACTCAAAATAACTTGGAAAAGTTGGATAGAAATGTCGACGCATTAATTCATGAACTTGCAAATAGATGTGAGCTTGTTTTCAGTCAAGCATCTGTCGCCTCCTCTCGGTCTGCCGTTGTATCATTCCATGATAGTCCGAATGCAGAGCGGATGCAGGAGCATGTTCTGGACCAAACTTTGACTCTCTTGTTCCGAGAACGTACGATCATGAACGAGGTAAGTGAATGCGCTTCTGATCTTCCGGGATTCGATCTGAAAGCAATAGACCGGTGAACTTGTGCAACATCTCATTGCCCGGATATCGTCATCCGACGAGAATGCAAGTGAGTGGAACATCTGCCTGTTCCTCTTGTTTACTAAGAGCAGCAACAGTTTTTCTTGCCCAGCTCCGTTATAAGGCTGTGGCATCCAGTTCTCCGTCTGAGATTAGCATCGTGCCTATCGAGTGCTATTTTGCGGACGAAAGTTTAAGACAGACCCATTTCGACATTTTAGACTCCGATTTTTTCGACGACGAAAGTGTTGTGATCATTGGTCGGCACCGCCAGGGAGAAAGTAAGTCTCAAGAAATTTTACCATCTAAGCTTGCGCCAATAATCAGAAGGACAAGCATTTATTGCGACGTTCAAGTACAATAACATAGGATATCAAAGTCTGCAATCTGATGGAGACGTAAGGGCCCCTACTCGTGAAGATCTGATTCATAATGGCTGGGCGTTGTGGAAGAAGGGTCATGTAGGGCACAAATATTAACACTCTGTCACCGGTATTGACGCCAATTTTTTCTGCAGCTCTCTGCTACAAGGGTCCCCATTAACCGGCGACGCGTGCTGTCGGGTTGCAAAAGGGGTGGCGTATCACTTGCATTAAATGGCAGAGTGGGTCGGCGCGTAGCTTGTGTGTTGGATAGTGCAGGGATAACATTGGAGTCATTTGATCTGGAAGGAGACGGGGAGGAGACGGAAGTTGCGGATGATACGAGGACAGGTTAGATTTCGGACCGTGTCCGGAGGGATGGCATCTCCTGCATCGACGGGGTTCATTTGCGTTGAAGGAACCGGGACAAACGATCAAAGTCTGCGTCCTTCCAAATCAGTATCCGACGCGACGTTGTCCCCTTCTAACTCGATATAGCAATAAAAACATGGTAGAACGGATATTGTGGTGAGAATATGTCCGCGAGGCCGTGACTTTGAAAAGTTGGAATCAAGTGAGATCTGTGCTTGTTTACCGGCGCCAGAGTGCGAGTGGCGAGAAGTTTGTTTGCAATTAAGGTTAAGAAAGGCCATGGCGGTTCAATGGAGTTAAATAAATTCGGTAGGAGAAGCAGGATGCCCTCAGGTCCCAAAGTAAACTTCGAGAAAGTGCAGCTGTCAAGTGCGTGAGCGCCGCACCCCTTCAGACCAAACTTAAATTGTGCATAACATCGGCTAAGTAGTGCGACTGGAAGGGCCGCGGACCCTCTCCTCGTGTCCCCTGATTCGAATTCTTTTCCATGGCATTTTAAGCCACCTTTCCGCTTGTCCGCTTTCCTCACTTTACCCTCTAATGCCAAAATCATCGCCCACAGCTTCTCCTCCCACTTCAAATACAATCCCCAAGCCGACACTCGATGCTGCTGCGCGTATGACTGACGTCGCGCTCAGAAAGAAAAAAAACGCAGATGCTCAGGCCGCTTTTCGGGCTAGGCGGGCCAATTACATCGCCACCCTTGAAGAGACAGGTGAATAATCTTGATCTTTGATCCTACTTGAATCCAACTCACATCGATTATAGTTACCAGTTTAGAATCTGTTGTCATTCAACTTCAGGAATCATGCCGAGAGTCTCGAGCTGAGGCTATTGAGTTACGACAAGAAAACAACCGCCTTCGCATGGAACAGCGAGA
Source organism: Gymnopilus junonius (assembly GCA_015501075.1). Taxonomy (NCBI): domain Eukaryota; kingdom Fungi; phylum Basidiomycota; class Agaricomycetes; order Agaricales; family Galerinaceae; genus Gymnopilus; species Gymnopilus junonius. The sequence continues at coordinate 14,376 of JADNYJ010000277.1, forward strand.
ACGTGAAAGGTTTTGGCGAGCCCTTTATCATGCGAAGAAGACTGGCCAAGCTCCTGAGGTTGATGATCTTACCCCACCACCACCACCTATGTCGTCGCCATTTTTAGGGCATGCCCAAGTTGCTACCATGCCGTCTCACTCAACTTCTTTGGTCCCGCAACAATATGGCAACAGTCTTGGCTTCAGAGACGAATCGGTCATCCGTCAAGGACCTTACAATGGAACAAGCGGAAACGGCCCCCCAAACTTTAGCAATCAGCCATCCCCTGCTCCATTTCCGAACAACGAAGTATCTAGTGACGGATCATCTAGTTCGTCTATCAATCCTCGTGGAAACAAATATTCGCCATATTCCTTCCCAATGTCAGGAGATGGACGTTGGCAAGTGGGATCTACAGTAATTCCAAGCACAGGAGAGCCTATCACGCCTCCGCATTCTCAATCCCCTGTATACACAGAATCACCCTCATTGACATCAGCTGAAATGCTAGTTTATCCTGGACGATTCTCCGCAGATGAGCAGAAAACGGCCTTGAATTCAGTTCTGGACAGTGCTCCATATGTTTTCCCGAGCGGGGACCGATTTAATCAGCACCTTACGGATAGCGTGCCAAATAGTCGTTCAATGTCACCGACAGCATCTACAACTAGCTCGACTACATCTCTTCCTCTGACGTCATCGTTTCAGTTCACCTTTCACGAAGCGTCCCCAGGACAGGACTGCACAGAATTTGATTACCGAAGACAATCTCTTCCGCACTGTCCAGAGGTGACCCTTCACGGTGGAACTGCAGACGTATCTCTCACGGGTCAGCCTTCTGATGCTGTACGTTATCGTGCTAGCCGTAGGCCGGACTTAAGTGCGGACCATCAATCCATGCTTGGTACACACGACAGCACTCAGCATGATCAAAGCGATGGAGATGTTCCCTTCAACGCACATCATACCATCCGATCACGTCGTGATACTATTCCGCCTCGTTCACGGTCAACATCCCCAGGTCCTGCTCCGCTTTCTTGTACGGTGGCTGTCATCAAGGCTCAGGCTTTCGGAGCCCTTCGCAGAACTCGGGCAAGGACTAAGAAGACTTCGGATGGCGCAGTCAAAGTTGCAATGGATGTATTAGAAGCTCGAGGAATTGAAATCGGTAGTGTATCTGCTGGCTCCAAACGCCCTCGCATGGACGATGAAGTTATGGAAGCTGAAACTCCATGAACTACTACTGCCTTTCCCTCAAAACTAGAATTGCCACACGGAGGACTTTGTATCTATAGCATTCCTTCCAGTATTTGCTTTTAAGTTGATAATGTAGACTTCCTGACGTCCCATATACCTCGCCGCCACCTTATACCTCTGTATCTCATGTCGCTGTACCATATCCCTCTTGTCCAACTGCTCTGCCATTACACGTTGTATATAACAAATGTTCTCTAGGATTATTGATGATATTTAGCTAATCCAACAATATAAAAGTGACCTAGAAATTAGTTGACTTTGGGAACTGCCACATCCCAAGGACCACGAAGGATACTGAGCATTCAAAGCATCAGTCTCGTTGATCCAAATCGAGAAAAAGATTACCCACTTCTTGTACCGTTGTGCCCATAAAAGAATTGCTGGAGCGAAAAAAGTTACAAAGACCAAGACGGAAGCTATCAACCACATAACCACGAGTGACAGTGTGGCAAAAAGCCAAATAGCGAAGACCTCCATGACAAGGGATGTTAGCAGCCATGCAGCTATGGGTAATAACTAGAAAAATATCAATGTCATTGACGCATACCACACCAAGGGAACGAACCTGTAAACGACGGCGCAGCGATGGAAAAAGCGCAAAGGACTGGATGGAAAATAACACGAGTGAGAAGACGGAAGCGTCCGTCGGAAGATGAGATGACAAGACTACGGATGCGGACACGGCTGCATTTATGGACAGCACAGAGGACAACCTTTAAAGTAGTGAGGAATTGTTATGACTGAAGAGGAAAAACCTTCACCCTTCGTGAGCATTCTTTGGTTCGGTGACCGTATAGTCGGCCAATAAAGCATTGAGACTAAACAGAACCGCTGCCAGAGCCCAGATAGAATCTGAAGATGTAGCAGCAGTCAGGGTGCGCAACACAGGCGAAAGCGACATCAGTGCAAGAAACATCATGATAGCAGACTTTATCGTCTTGAGATCTATGATTAGTCGTGAGTGACATCCTTCGCAAGGCTGATGAACCTGACAAACGATTCGTAAAATGCTCAGAAGCACGGGAGCTTCCATCAAGGGCATTCCAGGTTATGTAGCCAATGAAGAAAGAGAACACCGACAAGCAGACAAGAGAACGCGGGTCCAATGTTTCTTCCTTCAGTCGGACAAAAACCGCCAAGAAGACGAAGATGACGGCGAGATGTTGAGTGATAGAACATGACAACACAACGAGAGGCCAATATGTATAAGGCCTTAAATTTGCTAAGGATTATGCTTTGATTGAGCTTTCTGAAAAAGTGTGGTATGCCACATACGATTTTTTTGCAAAGATGCAGGATATAAACCCTGGGGAACATAGTTATCGGCATATGCTTGCTTTTTCCATAGCACCTTTTCCCAATTGCCGACCATGTGGAACTGGAGGATTGTCAGCGAACTGCAGCACTTAGCCAACGCGTCTTCGCAGTTACGAGCGGTTGACGGATTGAGTCAGTACGGCGGCCGTAACGTATGCATATGGGCCGATTATGTGGTTACAGGGAGTCGGAATTGTAGATGAGATTATCTGAGACTGAAGCATGCTACTGTCCAAAAACAACTTGCACCCCTGTGGCCGGACTATTCAACAGCTCGGTTAAATTCAAAACTGCTGAATAAAATTTACACTCTTCAATTTTGATTCGACTAAATTTGAGTCATTCTTTACATTTGACATCGGGCTAAATGGTGGGAAAAGTTCAGCGATTTCCGGTAAGTCTGAAAGAATGTGACTGCCAGTAAAAATGGCTCAGTAAATTTGAGTCTTGATGCCTTTGTTTCTCCACAACTTTATCCCATCCAAAGTGTGATCGCAATTAGTAGCTATATAAGACCGTTCACTTCAAGGTTATATTCTATTGGCCAGCCATACTTGTGCTCATAAGAAGAGTTATATGCTATAGCAAGTTCTGTATGGACATGCCTCCTCCCGCTCTGAGATACACATACGATGGTCATGACTCCAGACGGTGACAGAGTTCTTGATTCGGATCGAATTTCCGACGAATGCTTCCCATGTTTTTGACCCTTACTTCTCATCCAATGTATCAAAAACGTGTCGCAAGTGAGGCATCCCGTCCATTTATAGTGAGATTCAGAAGGGCGCTGACCGGGTAACGAATGCCTTCTGGCAAAATGGGCTAGATTCCAATGTTGATCAAAAAAGGTCTTCAATTTCCATCAGTCCCACTAGTAAAGTGCGCAATCATGTTGCATTGTTGAGTGGTTCTGCAACAGTAGCATGGCTTAGAGCACTCACAACCAATCTTTCCGGTTGTTGGGCTTCAGGAACTAGTTTGGAGCTGTTCTGCTTCGCCAATTGCCCTGCGAGTTTGCCCCGTTGAGGGTTCGCCTCATTTGTGCCCCTTCTCTGAGCCTGTAAAGCCGTTCTAGAAGATCAAGACGCTCGGGATATGTAGTACTTACCGCCTGCAGTCTACGCTCTGCTGCTTCCGCCGCAGCCAGACGGGGGTTCGACGGACGAGAAGCGGCAGCTCCTGAATTGGCATTAGCAGGACTGTTGGGACCTGAACTTAGCACGGTATGGCCGCCTTCGTGCGTAGAGGACTTTGAGCAGAGGGAACCCATTTATGAACCATCAAAAGGTAGACCACTTGGATCAACCCACCAACCATGTGACACCATCATTTAAATCCAAATTTATTGATATTACAGTATGTAAATAAATCATGGGCCCTAATGCGTTCAAGAACGGTCATCCTCAGGGGGAGCATAATCTCTTGTATCCGGATGAATTGCACTCAGCCCGAATCTGGTAACTCCAGGAGGGCCATCAGGTTCCTCTCTTCGAGGAATCCAAGGCTTATTGATTTAATTTATGATTAGAGGTTCTGTTGGAGCCTGTCAAGGGCGAGGGACACTGACCTCCCACCATCGCGTTGGGTTCCTACGGTTCCATGGAAGCTCATTCATTAAGCCCGCCTTGAGCATACGGCTCTTGATGCCGGCACCAAGCAAAAGACCAAAGACCGTTAGGAGGAATAATGTAACCACGAGCTGATCTCGCGGTGAATCTCGCTCTGGCAGGTGATGATCAGACTGGAGAAAGGGCAACTGGCAAAGAAACCGTACGAAAACATCGAGCCTCAACGTCACCTTCCTTCCCCGTCGCCGTGTCTGGGTTCGTGTTACCCAGAGAGGCCCCGGCGCATATTGGTAAATTCTGGTTCAAGCACCATTGCTTTGTGCATGATAAGCAGGGTTGGGAAGGGTTGTCGGGGATGTTTAAAGGAAGTATCGCGTAACTCGATTGAAAGCATATGCCTAGAGATGTCAACGACGCTTGGAGAGGTGCAGGCGAATACGATTGAGGAACTTACATTTGCAGAAATTGGTGGCTTCCCATTTAGTCCAGCCGGCTCGAACAGATACCTGAGATGATGTTGGAAACGTATGGATGCAACAGAAGACAAAATCTAACCAGCAAGGCCGAAAATGAGAAGAGTAGGAGTAAAGTAGAGTGACGAAGCATACTGAACGTACTAATTGGCACGAGAAAGACCTATTGCCAAATCGAGTACTTGCCGACCGCTGAGCTTGAAACCGTTAACGCGTTTCTTGCCCGGACGTTATACGCGACCATTTGACCTGCTGTTATTTTGCTCCGTTATGTCAGGAGAATACGACGATGTACTCACTAACCAACCGGTCGTTATTGATAATGTGCGTCACTTTCATTCACCCGCATCATTAGAGACTCACGTCCCTCAAAGGGGTCTGGCACAATAAAAGCAGGCTTCGCAGGACAAGATCATCCAAAATGCTTCTTTCCGTCTTTGTGCGTCTTCACGGTTAGGCATGTTATCTAGCTCAACAGCGTCAGTTGACCAAGTATGCCTAATTCAGTGTCGGTCGCCCAAAACATGTACGCGTAATGGCTGGTGCCCTAGAAGGTGACGTCTTCATCGGCAGGCGTGCACAGGAGTTTAGAGGCTTGCTGAAGATAAAATATCCCATGGAACATGGAATCGTAACCGACTGGGATGATATGGAACGAATATGGAATTGGGTGTACGCAGAAGAACTTGGCACGCTAAGTGAAGAGGTCGTTCATTATCTCTTTCTTTCTTGAAACCTAGTGCTTAATGCTCTGTGACACTAGCATCCCGTTTTGCTCACCGAGGCGCCTCTGAATCCTCGGAGTAATAGGGATGTAGCAGCTCAGATATTCTTTGATACGTTCAACGTGCCAGCTCTTTTTACATCAGTGCAAGCTGTCTTGTCATTGTACGTAGCTCCATTCCTTGCTCTTACTGTTCACATACACCCCCTATTAGGTATTCATCTGGTCGGACAACGGGAATCGTTCTGGATTCTGGGGATGGCGTGACGCATGCTGTACCGGTATTCGAGGGTTTCTCTATGCCTCACGCAATTCGTCGCGTTGATGTGGCAGGAAGGTAAATAGCATGTTATGTCACGTTTCTCTGTTCTGAAGGTGGCGTAGAGACGTGACCGATCATCTTCAGTTACTACTGCGGAAATCTGGGCACCATCTTCATACCACTGCGGAGCGCGAGGTCGTTCGCACAATCAAGGAGAAATGCTGTTATGTCGCCCTTAATCCTGCGAAGGAGGAAAAGGATGCTTCAGGCCGTACTGAAGAGTTTCGGCTCCCTGACGGAAACGTTGTCCAGGTATGAATTCTATTTCGCAGGAAACGAGCAGCTCTAAATCGACAAATATTTCCTAGCTCGGTCCTGAACGTTTCCGTGCCCCTGAGATTCTTTTTAATCCTGAATTGATCGGTCAGGAGTACGCTGGTGTACACCAGGTCGTCGTGGATTCCATTAATCGGGTAGATTTGGACCTTCGAAAGAGTCTATTTTCAAATATTGTTTTGAGCGGCGGAAGTACTCTATGCAAAGGTATTTATGAATTAAAAATTTTTTTTCGGTGCAGATCTTAACGGCCACAGGATTCGGAGACCGTCTTCTCAATGAGGTGAAGAAACTCGCTCTAAAGGATGTCAGGATTAAAATCTATGCTCCTCCTGAGCGAAAATACTCCACGTGGATTGGAGGTTCCATCCTGGCGGGCCTGAGTACTTTCAAGAAGGTATGCCCAGAGCCAGAGCTGTCTACACTTCATTATTTAACTTCATTTGTTGTCCCTTTTAGATGTGGGTCTCTGCTGAAGAGTATCAAGAAGACCCAGATATTATTCATAAAAAATCTGGTTTTTAATAGCATACCATATCTTGTTTGTACTTCATTTTATGATACCCACCTTATATACTACGGCCATCACTCCAAAATAATACTTTGTAGCACCAATGAACGGTGCTTGTAAATTCAAAGGCGTGGAGCATGAAGAATAAGACGCAAAGCAAAGAACAAGAGCATATATGCATAGTAGAACTAGAGGACCATGTATGCATAAAGAGATAAAGACGAGAAAGAAAAAGTAGTGCACAACGACTACTTGCCCTTCTTGGGAGGCTCTGCGGCCTTGACCTTTTTGGTGCCACGGAGCTGTGAAGGGAATATCAATAAACAGGCCTTATAAGCATTAAATGCGAGACTGACTTTCTTCGCCCTGTTCTTTCGCTCCTTTCGTAGTTTACGAGAAGGCTTGTCCACCTTTGCCTCCAAACCTGACTATTATGCCATCGTTAGATAAACGCGTAAACGAGGTAATAGAAATATAGCGTACCCGTACTAGACGGTACTTGGGCTCAAATTTCTTCTGTGAAGCCTCATCGTCGTAGATCAAAGCAAAGCCTGTGCTTCGTCCTCCACCAAATTGTGTTCGGAGACCGAAAGTTACGACACGGTTCTTGTCGGTTTTGTAAAGAGCGGCAAGCTTCTCGGCGAGGTCAGCTCTTGAGACGTTAGGGCGGGAGGGGTGGAGAATATCCACAACGAATTGGCGGCGGGCGAGGAGGCGGTTAGTGATAAATTTTCTTGTGCGGAGGGTAATGGGAGGAGCGGTGTCGGCCTACATTCGAATCGAATCAGAAACGATATCCAGCAAGGTAAACACTTGAAATGCTCTGGCCGAACACTCCGAGCGTTGTAGCAAGCAGCATTGGCCGAAAAAATTGCAGCTTTAAGGTGCGAGACTCACCATTTTGCTGCTCTCCTGAAGGTTGGGGTCTACAGAAACACACTGATTAGAAATGCATTGGGGACTGGCATAAAGGGACACTCACCTTGCTCTTGAGGTCGTCGCCAACGCCGGATAGCGCTATCACACTGTTTCGGTACAAACGGTGGCTTACAAAAACTGCATAGTTATCTCGGTAATTACCGTATGTAAATGCACGTGCTAATAATTACACCTTTACGTAAACTACGCATGTCTGTTACAGTTATGATGCAGCTTCACCGGGTAATGCTATGAGCGCTTCTCAGTTTGCATCTTTTGCAGCGTATGTGAGCGCAAAACTTTCATAAATCAACCTTTTTTTCTCAGCACAGCTCTTTCAGACCCCTCCTCCTGACGAGCATGATAGCGCGGTGACTGCAACAACATCTAAAGCTAAGAGTCGACTCAGTAGTGCATGGTTTCCTTCGGAGAACTCCTATCAGTCAGGCGGAATCCCAACTTTTAGCTCTCAGTATTCCAAAGTGTCGTCTGTTACCTATGATCAGAACATACCTTCTAGCCAATGGGAAACCCGATACGGTTGGAGAGTGGACTTGTTAGCCGCAGCTGCTTACATTCTGGGCCCCGTGTCAGGTACTTATACCCAGTTTTATCCAATATTTGTTGACAAGAGAACCATGACCTAGCTCTTGTCATTCTTGTTCTAGAGACACAAAACGATTATGTCCGATTTAATGGTACGTCTGATCTCTATAAAATGTACGCTTGCTATGCTTATGCTGTGCAGCCTACCAGTCGGCTCTCATGACAACGCCAGCTGTCCTCCTCAGAATGTTTATATCGGTATTCCAGTCTCCGTCATGGTTGAGGGGTATTTCCACTTTATTTATCGTTGCTCTTCAATTCCTGCTTGCGTGAGCTCCTGCTCTATCTGGGTGTCCTCTGATGCTAACACTCCCAAGTTTTCGTGCATACCGTGGCGCGTCTGACAATAACCTCGTTCCTTATCACGCACCACTCGTGGGCAGGATCGCTGAAGAATGGTTGGCTGAAGAATGACCTTCGTTCATTTTTGATACAGATGCGTGTCGAATGTCTGTCCCGGCGTAATACAACTTGGAATGCCTAGAATGTAATTGACGACAGAAACATTGCAAAATGCATGGATTACAAAACAGCTCTAAAAATGATAGTAATTGATAGTAAGTGAATGAAATGAATGCCATAGTAGATACAGATGTATGCGCGATGAGGTGTCATAGATGGTCAATGTGATAGGAAAGCCCGTTGCATCACAATAATAGAATCTACACGCACAAGCCTAGTATTTCCACACCAAAACGGCAAACGTCAGCTGTAGCTTTCCCTAGAATGCCTTGCAATAGCGGCCCTAAGGCGTTTATGATGGCATCGCTAAGGTCTTCTGTCACGTCTAGGATGAGGTCGATGAGGCACTTTGTCTGGTAGATGACTTGGCAGCAGTTTTAATATTAGGTAGAATTCGTTGTGGGCCATAGACTTACCGGGACCTAAGATAGGACCAAGACCGGGGATATTTTCAACGGCGATGTCGATAGCGCTCAGCACGTCTTTGTGTGCGTTGACGATTTCCTTGAGGAGCTTCTCCAAGTCGTTCTGTTTGTCGTAATAGGCCAATCCCTTGTCAGACGTGGCTTTTGCGAGAGCTTCATGGAATCCTTGCACGTTCGCATTGAAATCAGAGAGTCTGGAAGTGTATTCTTGTTGAAAGTCCAAATCATCATTGTCTATATTTGCCGAGTTGGCAGCAAGATTGTCTAAACCAAGGTTAGACATTTCGACGTTCAGAAACAGGCACGATACTCACTCAGAGTACCTGCGTTTTGGGAGGCAGCATCAGAATACCGGGCGAGATCCTCCAATGGGTCAAGAGAACGAGCTGAATTAGGCGATCCAGGCTGTCGAGATCTTTTCGAGGAGTAGATGGTGGGCATGGCAGAGAGTGTGTAAATTCGGCGGGGAGTAATCAACGAGGTCGACCGATTGGCAGAGACCAGTCTAAGCGTGTAGTCTGCGGTCATCAAGGGAAGAGGCAGTGGAACAGGGGTGGCTACAGCCGACAAGGCCAGAGATGAAAGACCAAGCAAAGCGATGGCGTGCAACGCCAAGTGCATTGGGCGGGAATCTAGAGATAGAGATAGGCCAAGCATCACGTAGTGAAACAGGGAGACTTCGCAAAATTAGGCGGCTAGCGCTGAGGCCCGAGGACTTGGCGGTGCAGAACAGCGGGACAGAAAGAAAGTAAAGAACACGAAGGGGGACTGAGGAAGTGCAATAGTGGACTACCATTTATATTTCCCTCGTTATTTGTGCCTCTTTGTACAAGGAGGCGCATATCTCATTTTGCACAAGCCTAATAACACTAACAAAGCAGTAAATAACATTTAAAATCGGCGTCCAGCTACGAAACCTCATCAATAGAGTAAACTTGCGGTTAGGAAAGGCTCCGTGTTCTCGAAGAAGGATGGGATATAATGCCCCATGATCATGAGGTGCTTGCAAGTTTTCAGAGAATGGAAACAGTAGAATAAAATGAAACAATAAACTATCCATCTTGTTCCCGTTTAGGACACGATGTGCAGTCGCAAGAAGCAGTAGATTCCATACTATATAGTCCATAGTGATAGAATGTGAATGTTGAACAGGTAAGCAAGGTGTGAAAGGGAAACAGAAATTAATGTCCAAAAGGAAGTCCAAGGAATCTAAGTCTGGTTGTGTAAAGATAGATGGGCCGTGTCTATTTTCCACTATAGGGAGGAAAAAAATTAGAGGGGTACGCATGACTTCGCGTCGGGGCTAAGCTTGAAGCCACCAGCGCATGTGTATACTGAAAAAAATGCATCAGGAATAACTCACACAAAAAAAAAACAGAACAGAAATTACGCACCGACGCAGCTTCCGCGGTCACAGCCAACGTTCCATGCGTCCTTGATTGCAGTGCAATCCTGACCTTGTCCCAGAGTTGTGCAGCCACCGCAAGACTCAAGCTCAGATGAAGTGTCAAGGCACTCGTAATCGCCGGTGAGCCCGGAGACAGGGCACGCGTCCAAACCAGCAGGGCAAAGAGAGGTGCGGGCTTTGTGAGTGGTACGCTTATGGTTGTTACTGTAGTGGTTGTTGTTGTTGTTGCCTCCGTAAGGCTTGCTGGATGGCTTAGGAATGGAAGGGGTAGTCGACGGAGTTGATGTGGGCTTGCACTGATGGAGGGATGAATACCAATCCCAGCCCTTGTTGCACTGGGGAGGAGGGCAGTCGGGGGGAGGTTGGTGTCGAGGAACACAACAAGCCTGTTTATCGTCCCAGTAGTGGCTGGTTGGGGGGCACTGCGAACCCTTAGGAGGGTTGGGAGGAGAGGTGGGTCCACCGTTCGGCAAGCAGCAAGATCGATCTTCATACCTTGAAGAATCAAAAATTACAGCACTTGAAAAGGTAGAGAGGATTGTAGTCCATACCAGAATTCATTACTCTTGCAACTGTTAGAACCCTTAGAACCAACAGAAGTAGAGGCGGCAAGGGGGGCCAATGCGGCCAGAACGGTCAATACAATTTTGAGCTGCATTGTTATAGAAATCACGTCGAGTCGTGGATGTAGTTATAAAAGAATGGCAAATAAAACGAAGGGCACGGTGGGTCGGCCGGTGGAAGGTCAAGAACCAGACAAGGATGGGGAAAAAGGTTAACAACCCGGAAAACCAGTCAGAGCTTTTATACCGCCGGAGAATGAAACACCATCAGAAATTCAGAATAAGGTCCATGGGAGAAAAAAGCGAGTTAAAATTGGTTTAAAAAGGCAATATGTAAGAAGACGACAGAACAAATTTGTTCCGAGTCCGTCATAGCAACTGACATATTCTCTTCAGTGTCAGCAATGTGTGACGCCCAGAAGGAAAATGCAATCAGAATCAAACTGTCTAAAAGTGCACAGTGACAGACAAGACAGCGCCCCTAGACCTGAGATAGCACGATTCTAGCAGCCCAGAGAACACCTTCGAGGGAAGAAGCAAGGTACATGTCATGTGTACACTCGTCACTCATCAGATCATCAAATAAGGGCACGTGGCAAGAGCGGGCCCCGACTCCGAGCCACCGCACATTGCACATGAAAGTTCTTCCCTGGTGTCGTCGTCACTGGGATTACGATTATCATTACGATTTTGTCCTCCAAGGGAAGTACCGTGGGGTATAAGTCAGCGGAAATAAAGGAAATTTCTTTAGAGGTTTATATGTACATCAACTTGACTAGCTGCAGTTTCAGCTTTCGACCAGTGACATTTCTCCCAAAGGTCCAAGTATATCATCGGCAACACGTCCAACTATCAAGTGCCCAATCGTTCAGCCTTCTAGGCAGAAGCTTTCATCTATACGACGAAGGCATCCATCCATTTGATGGATCAAACCTTTTTACAAGGTTTAGGCCACATTAATGTGGTCGACGCAGTTTGCGTTCACGTTAGGCACTTCTGCCTACCAAGAAAAGGAGAATGCAGTTTCACAGGTTGAGAGCGGCTTGAGCTATCTTCAAGGCACCATCCTTAGTCCTATTGCCTATTTCCAAAGTTTTAGACGAAATCAATGGGTGAATAAGAAAACAACCTACCTCCAATGAATCCAGACGCATGAATGAATATGCCTCCATCTATACCAGAAACTTTCGAGAGCTCATCATCTCTTAAACCTCTCCATGCCTCAGGCAATGCCTTACGGCTCTCGAAGCTTTCTGGAGATAATGGAACAGCTTGAATACGCCAACTGCCAGCGGTCTCGTCGGGATACACGACGTAGATTGCTTGGTTTGGTTTGACGGCTGTGACACTTTCATCTGCTTCTATTTCAAAAAGATGCTCCTGCGGACGTAATGGTCAGGACGGACTGAGAAAATGCAATAACATTCCAAACATACCTTCCAGGGAAGAAACTGTTCAAAAAGAATGATTTTCCCTGAAGGATCGACAGCAGTCTTACTAGCAGAGACAGACTCAATGAGAAGATCTCTGGCGGGCAACCATGCATTTGCATAGTAGTCGAGTTTCCCTAAAAATTCTTGACCAGTAAGGGCCAAAGCCTTTTCAAATAATGCCTGAAGGGTCGTGAGATTAAATGTCAGGGCGGCAAAACGGGAATACAACGTACGTCGACTGTCTGAGAATCGGTAGACTGGTTCCACCACGGATTGAGGGCCCCGACGCGGCTGGAAAGGTCGGTACGGTTGCGATATTTCGGCTTCATGTCATTGGCATACTGAGAAATGCCGTTATCGATACCATCTATGGCTTCGATGAATTCCTTTCCAGAGTTGCCATGTCAGCTTGGCAGAAAGACCTGTAAAGGCTATTGGACTTGCCTTATAAAGCTTCAGCCACAGAATGTTGACCTTAATGTCTTCCAGGGGAAGCTGGACCCTGTTTGCGATGATCTCCTGGCCAAAGTGCCTTTACTATGTCAATACGAGAAACGACAAAAGCTGGAATCCGCTGACTTGTACACAAGTCCCGCAGAGGATAGCTTGGTTTCAAAACCATGACCAAATACTTCTATGAATCCGCGCTGGTGGTGATCAAAGAGTTGCTTAGATTCATCATATATAGCGCCGACATCAACAACAATATCGCAAGTGGTGAGTACCGCGGGATCGCGGGATCGTTTAAGTTCTAAAATTCATTGACAGAGGGTTGGAGGCAACTAAAAGGAAAAAAAACTTACGAGCATCACGGTAGACAGAAGTCTGGCGTAACATGAATACTGCAAGCGCTTCGTCGCAGTGAAAAGTGCCATTGTGAGTTCCAATCGTCTGGACACATGTTCAGTGACAATATCCACAGTGAAGTGTGTATGATTCATACTTTGACCATCTTCTGGCGCTTTGTGTCAGGTAAATCGACTGTAGACATGGATGCCCTTGGGAACAGGAAAGAAAGGCGTGGAAGAGATGGAAGGGATCTAAAAGCAAACATGCTCGGGCGATGCCGCGAGGATCATGAAGACAGGATTAACGTCCAGTATATGTAATAGATAGTTTATGTATGTAAAGAATCGTCCTGGTATACAAAGCACTGCACGAATAAGGTATACCATGTAAAGAGTGGGTAATGCAATGGTAATGTGGATATTAATTGAACGTGTCCATCCGCAGGAAAAAATGTCCTTGATACAATCCCCAACTCGAGCACTCATAGAACGAAGAGGAAACCACCGATTAAACAGCTTATTAGGCTTGCAGCAAGTGCTTTTGTTGTAAGAGCGGAGGCGGCAGCGATGTAACCATCATCGGGACCAAAGGCCCCATTCGCACCAGTGGCACCAGGAAAGGGAGCACCTCCTTGTCCGCCACCGTTGACGTTTGTTGGTGCTGTGGGAAGAGGACTAGAGGACGTGGATGAAGTGGATGAAGGGAAGTGTTGGGAGAAGATGCAGTGTTGTTTCCGGTCACGACTGCTTCTACACTTGAGAAGACTGATGTGGACACTACGGTGGTTGCTATCCTGTTTCCCCCGCTGACGATGATGGTGGCGAAGGAGGTGACGGATGTGGAGAGGACAGTGGTGAAGGAGGTGGAAGAAGGCGCAGATGATGGGGTTGAAGCATGCTGACCACTGGCACTGTTTGATGAAGAAGCACTGATTGACGCAGAAGACTGCAAAAGGGTAAGATTATGCAAAAGAGCAGGAAAAGAAGGGGGAACCGACCTGCGCAAGGGCGAGCAGGGGCAGGAATAGGACGACGAGTAGGATGTTCATGGCTGAGAGAGAATGATTATGTAAGACAGCCGTTGTTGTCCGTTGTCCATGATGAGGATCAGCGCGATTTCGCCTGCCACCGTTCATGTCATCCTCGATTATCTTTGTCCCCTCACCGGTCCACTCCCTCCGCATCTCGTCTCCGCCCCTCTTCTTCAGCGCCACCACTTCCTCAATCTTTCTCCCGCCTCTCCTGCGGACTATCTCGCATGGCCCTCCCCGGAACAGTCTCACGCAGTTCAGCTCCTCCAGCAACGTCCCGCTTCCCCTCATGACCTCCCTCTTCTCGTCCATTATCTCCCAGATCCACTAAGCTTCCAAGCACATGTCCGCATTAATTCCGACCTTCGTCTTATTTTCCTATGGGATAAAAATCACGGCTGGCAATATCACAATGTAGCCCTCATGCCGTTCCCTCCCAATACCTATCCCTCTCTCGACGACGCACTGTCTACCAGTGACTTTCTTCCGGACCAGAATCATCCTATATTATCAAAGAGGATGAGGATGACTCCTATTGGAACGCCTACGGTCAGGGAGATGATTCCGATTCCGATCACCATCTCTCGGCTGGCCATTTAGATCCCAACGCAAGTTCAGAAGACGCTTATTGGGCGCAGTATTCCAATATACAAGGTCTGCATTCTTCCCTGACGTGCCTCGCAACCTATAATTCCTGCTATAGGTTCCGGTGATTCTACTCTGCCTTCGCCACTGCCTTTCAAGAAGAAATTCTTCACTGATTCTGAGATGGAGAGCACTCGCATATTGTTCCTTCTGATGACCTGCAGACAAACCATGTCGAGCTCTACAATCCTTTGGAACCTCCCCCACCCGCCAGCCTCGCCCGGCGTCTAGAGGCGCTCTCATCACATGATGGCACGATCTCTCCTCTCTTTGAGGATGATCTGAAAGCAGACTCTAATGCCACAATTCCGCATCCTCTCGAACCCGTTCCCGCTCTGACATCTTCATCTTCGACCACTAGTCCGTCCTCCCATGACCAACCTAACACTATCACCGATAATGCAGCGCAGGACGTGTTGAAAGACAACATCAAGGGCCTGTATCGACTCTGGAAATTGGTAAACCAAGATTTGCCTTCTGAACATGCCAAAGAAGTATTTTTAAAAAATACACGCCGGGTTTTGGAGGAAGAACTGTGAAAAATATGCATGCAGACCCTGCATTTCCATGTATCATACCATCATCACTTCAAGTTCATCCATTGTATCTGCTTAGCAAGTACTGGCATATAACGGTGTAGCATTACGGGTATCAATAAAGTCGTGAGCAATATTTTTCGGGGGAAATATCCAACTAATAGCTCCACGGCGCAGTGATTGAGATGAATCGTGTGTGCCTTTCTCTGCACAACAACATTTTTTCTGGCAGCCCATGCTACTAGATTCTAGAATGATTGAAATCAAGGAATGCAAAGTTTGTTTTGTATTGCTGGCTTTGATTTCAGCGATCAAAAGATAAGTGGTCTAGTCCTCGGAATCACTGATGACTGCGGTTCAGTTGCGTGCAACGGAACGCCGCCTCCACAAATGCTTCGCAGCCTTCGGCAATATCAACTGCTATATCCGCATTCTTGATCCTTGATCTTTATATCGCTACGCTGATGCAAAATCTGTAGACCCTTGTATGCAGGTATCTGCTCCCTGTTCTCTGGTGATTGTCGAATGAGCAAGATGCTCCTTACCATGTTCTACCCTGAGTGCTCATTAAATTAGCAGACCCAAGTCTCAATGTACTCAAGGCCATGTCATAATTGACATGTTTAAGTATCTGATATCGTCAGTCAAATCATTATTAGTACATCCACGCGGACTTGCATGAAATATCACAATATCACAACGAATCTGGAGCTACTTTACCGCACCAATTTGAGTAACCTTTGAATTAGTTTTTTTTCCAATGTCCCAAGAGTCGGTAAAAATAAATCTTTGTTCATGCCTTTTGATAAAGAGCAGTTGGCGACTATGAAAGTCCAATATATGTTTTGAGGCTCTACAAGGAAGGACGGGGATCAGACCTGCGCCTCATGCGTGATTATAGGCTACATCAGAAGTGTGTGGAGGCACGAGGAATAAGGCATAACAGGATATATGGCTTAATGGCTTAATGGCCAGAGGATTAGGATTCGATCTTTTCTTTAAGATCGGTATCTAGGATGCAGTACTATGGGTATGCATTATTGTGGAGGACCTCCGAGGCATGGTGGAGTTGTATGGAACTAAGAACCTATGCATTACTGGCGGGTGGTTTTATACCACTAGCACTGGGAGCCAGAGAAGCATTTATATGCTTAAGTAGGATATGATACCGACGGAGGACGGTCTGAGTAAAGCTAGTAGCCCAGTGGCAGGAAAGGAATTAAGAATGCCTCGCTTTCAAACTTCGAAATTAGTTCTCTATTTAATTTAGAGACTGTCCATAATTCAAGCATATTGAACCATGAAAAAACTTCTAAGTAGAGGAAGACAGCAGATTCCTAGTCGAGTCGAGTCCAGGAAAATTAAAGGTTTGCCTAATCCTTCTATCCGATAAACGACAGGTGATCAATATTATATATAATTCAGGAGCCTTCTAGAATCTCCCTTCTCGCATGCGGTATTGATAGTTTATGTCAAAGGGAGCAAGAAGGGCTGTGGTACAATGGTGTAAGGTTGCTTGATGTCAATGTACCTTTCAGGTCTTCTTGGCCTATTTTGGCAGGGTTTGTTACGCCACAATCGAGCCGCGGCCTCCCAAAAGATAAAAATAGACTTCCCCTAGGTATTTAGCGGATTCATTCAGGTTGAATAATGATTTAGCACTGATGGCAACTCTACCTCGAGAGTCTACTTCTCAACCTTTTCAAAACATCGAGTATTCTCCCCAAGGCCATGGAAAAGAGCACACAACCTGTTCTTACTACTTAATACCAAGCTTGAAGTAGAGAGGCATATGGCGGTCTTAGTGTACAAAAAATCCGGAGCACCGCGCACACGTGAAAATAAGCCCTTTTTCTCTGATTTTGGGTAATTCGAGCTATATACTGAGAATTTTGGATAAGAGCTCATGTTTTAAATTTTGTGCTCTGGATTTTAAGTTTCTTCGCAAACGAGCTCTATTAAAATTGAGATGAGCACTATGAAAATTGAAACGAGCACTATTAAAATTTGAAATGAGCACTACAAGTTTGAAATGAGCACCAAGAATCTGAAATGAGCACTACGAAAATTAAAATGAGCACTATTGAAGTTTGAAATGAGCACTATTGGTGATTGATTAAAACAAGCACTATTGAAATTTGGAACGAGCACTATTGAAAAAAGGCGAAACGAGCACTATTGAAAAAATAAAACAGGCACTATTGAAAAATGAAACGAGCACTATTGTAAAAAATGAAATGAGCACTATTGGAATTTGAAACAAGCACAATTTTAAAACGAGCACTATTGAAGACCCCTTCTGGCTATCTGGTAACCCGGTGGAAGGATATGCCAAACAATGGCAAAGGTTTCCGAAAATGGGTGCGGTGAAGGAAAACTCGTACAGATCAGCATGAGGATGTTACCTAAGGTCCATAGTATCTTAAATTGATTACTGGTCTAATTAACTGTCGTTTAAGACAAAAATGGCATCATCGGTGTCCTAGTACTTGCAAATGCCAGGATTATGGGCTTGATAATGTGGTCCAGAGCACATCAAAGGGTCACGTGCTCAACCCCGATGCCAGATTAATGTTGTCCCGCTGTCACTCTCTATCTTATCTTTTGATCTTTTCCTCGCATCGCGCCGTCCCTCCCTCATACGAGGATGTGGACCATCCACCTGAAGGATTTAGGCTGGGATAATGGCAGGGGGCAGGGGAGACCCTTGAAGAGGGAGGCCCATTCAGTATGTCACAGAACTTGCCAGCGAATGGGATCGCTGGCAAGTTGTGTCCTTTTCGTCTGATCTCTAACAATGGTACTAACGATTTCATTTTGACATAACTTAGGTCGCAGAAGGTGGCACTCCGAAAATGAAGCTGAGGAACCCTTGCTTGCTGGAGACCCGATCCTTGATCAAGAAGAATTTGTCCCCATTGCAGTTGCGGGCCTGGCAACTTTATCCGAACCTCAGCGATCTCCCAGACGTGGATTTCCTCAAGCACCCCCTCCTCGTTTCAACCTTTGGGGATAATCATTGTCATCTGATCACTGCCACCCTCCTTCCTTGCTCTTTCCAATAGTCATCATTTTTATCGTGACATCATCTGCAGCATACAGCCTGTCAACTCTGATTTTACCTTCTGCACTCATCCTGCATCTCACATTCACACCCTACCTTTCCGTCTTACATTCCTGCTCATTGTTTGCTTTCCTACTGCTCTCTTTCTTCCTTTATGATCATGTCTCCATACCATCAACACTTTCAACTTCAAATGTCCATAGCCACGAACGATCAATGCTTTCAACTTCTGAGCCACATGTCCATAGTCATGACTGTCCATAGAATTCTTTTCCATGTTCTCACCGCACTGCAGTTCCTCGTCGCATATTCATATAGGTCTCTTCTCATCGCATTTTCATCTAAACTCTTCTCATCGCATTGTCATATAGCATCTTCTCATTCCATGCCTTCTGCTCTGCTCCCTGCATCATAGTATCACATTTAATCTGCACCTTCATCCTCTCTCTCATTTGCATTGCATGGACATCCTCACTCTTTACATTTTGGCCTGACATCTCGCGCATTCATTCAATCATACCCTATTTTCATAAACTTTCCTGTTAGTTATCTTAGATTAGATTAATTCAATTGTAATATTTTTGTAACAAAAAGCTACTGTAAGGAACATTGAGGCACAATTAGGCCAAAATGTGGCCAGACGAAGAAAGTGACGAGGTTGGACGCGTGTTGGACGCGTCGGCATTGAGCACGTGACATTTTGATGCGCGTTCTCAAGCCGTAAATTTAAGAGATCCTGGCGTTTTGCAAGTACTAGGACAACGATGATGCCTGTTTTTGTCTCAAATGACAGTTAATTAGGCTAGTAATCGATTTAAGATACTATTGGACCTTAGATAAACATCCCTCATGCTGATCTGCATGAGTTTTCCTTGACCGTACCCATTTTCGGAAACCCTTTGCCATTGTTTGGCATATCCTTCCACCGGGTTACCAGATAGCCAGAAGGGGGGTCCTTCAATAGTGCTCGTTTTAAAATTGTGCTTGTTTCAAATTCCAATAGTGCTCGTTTCATTTTTTACAATAGTGCTCGTTTATTTTTTAGTGCTGTTTTATTATTTTTCAATAGTGCTCGTTTCGCCTTTTTTCAATAGTGCTCGTTCCAAATTTCAATAGTGCTTGTTTTAATCAATCACCAATAGTGCTCGTTTCAAACTTCAATAGTGCTCATTTTAATTTTCGTAGTGCTCATTTCAGATTCTTGGTGCTCATTTCAAACTTGTAGTGCTCATTTCAAATTTTATATGCTCTTTCTAGAATTGTTCAATTTTTCATAGTGCTCGTCTCAATTTTAATAGAGCTCGTTTGCGAAGAAACTTAAAATCCAGAGCACAAAATCTAAGACACGAGCTCTTATCTAAAATTTCTCGGTATATAGCTCGAATTAAATAAACTCCTCCTCCTCCTCCCAAAATCAGAGAAAAAGGGCTCGTTTTCACGTGCGCGCGGTGCTCCCGGATTTTTTGTACAATAAGACCGCCATAGAGGTGGCTTGTCAGATGATGAAACATAACATTTTAGTATATAAAAAAACAACTATGGTACATGTTTCTAGAGCAGTGTAGGTAGGTAAAGGTATATGCAGTGAGATGTAGGCTATGTAAAGCAAGTAAAAACTATGTACAAATGGAGAATGGCGCAAATAGGGTCAAGGTCGAGGACGAGCATAAACTTGCATTAATGCATACTAGGATCGAGATGATTGGTGCAAATCTAGGGGTGATCTATGCAAGGTTTACTCGGTGTCGTTTTCTTGATTGGTGAGCTTGGCTATTGCTCGTGACTCTATCCTCTTCATACTTGACATCTTTGGAATCTTCATCATCGGAGGCGGTATCGCCACGAACTGGCAGAGGAGGTTGTCCAGGAAGGCGCTATATGTTTCGGAGTAAGGATGAGGTCCCAGACCCAGCCGTAATCTTTACCTTGAAAGCAAACTTGCAGACCAGATACCCCTTTGGATTTACCCCCTTTGTCAACCATGCCTACGTGTAACAATGTTACATCCATCATGAAATGCGAGCGGTGGACAATTAACTTGCCCTTTCTACTGTGTATAGACCATCATAACGATATCTGGGTTACAAATAGAAATTGTTAAGGGTTGGCCAGGATGTTCGACATGAATCGGACCGCACCCTTCAGTGGGAGCATAGCGTGATTTCCCCTTAAAGCCTCGTATTACACGCACAGGCTTCTTGGTTTCAGTGGAGCGCTATAAAGAATTTAGGACCATATGATTTAACGGAGAATTTGCAGCGCACTAAGAGCATCTTGTTGAACTAATTTGATGCCGAGATCAGGAAGGTATTTCGAAGCCAATCAAGGGTAACTTACAGTGTTTTCAAAAGTCTGATCAGAACTCTGTGGTGCAGTGCGGAGCTGAAAGGATTCGTACGTTGGTCTTCGTCAAGAATTTAGTCAACTTACATTTTTCGGAGCAGTCTTAGTTCCCTTCAAGTCCCTGCCACCTTGCAATGGGAGCGTAAGACCTAGAGCATCAATGATACCAGATTACTCACCAGACCCGGTAAAGGTGCTATGCAAAAGTTAGCTCAAGTCAGTATGTATGTAAAGAAATCATACAAAGCATATCCAAGATCAACGTCATCTTCATATCCACCGCTGAGGGCCACGCTATACGCCCCTTGACTACCACCTGAGATACCTCCAACAATTGGTCTGAAACGAATAAGCACAACGAAAGCTTCAAAAGTGCTGTATCGTACGCGTGAATTGCATCCGAGCTGCACCCTTTCCTTGTTTCCCACCAAGTACCAACTTGGATTCCTGGAATTGATCCATAAGTTTTTCTAGAAAAATGAGGCGAAGTGAATTTCAGGACAAATTCAGTTACGAGGGTTTACTTACGGGTCATGCCTGCGTGGTCCATCTTCGCGTCCCAGTGGTCCTTCGTTCTCGGACGGCTTGACTCCACTGGAGTAAGCTACAGGAACTGGAGAACATTTCACCATTTCTTTCTTATAGTCGATAACCTTTCCAGTATTTCGAGAACTTCTCCGCAGACCAGCTTCCGGAATGGGCTCAGAAGAATCGGTATGTCGCAGTTTAACAACTGATGGCTTTTCGTCATCTGGTGGAAGTTCGAGTATTTTCCTCTTCTTTTGAGACGGTTTCTGAACTGCTCTTTCGAGTGGTTCTAATAGCGGTTTATCGAGCCCCAGCTCGACTAATAATGCCTTGTTCTGCATAATGGGTGTCATTGTCAATTGATTGTCAACATACATGTGAAGCTTGAGTTTCGTACTTTTTTGATATTCTCTAATTTAGAAAGCTCATACGCGGACACCATTTTGAAGGGTATGACGGTATAAAAGAAATCCCGCACGATGGGGAGGTTCGTATTTGGCGTGAGATCGAGGTGAAGCTGTTTTGCCTGACAACCCTGGGGCCTGTTGACATTGACAATCATGATCACTGTATATGATCAGGTGATCGCGTGCCGCGGGAGGTTCTTCTCAAGTCTCCAGACAGCTCAAGAGGGCTGTACGAAAGTAATACCACACACAATGCTTATAATGTATGGAAACCTGAAGATCGTAACGAAATGCCTCCCAGAATTGATATTACACAAATGTGTCGGGCGGTAACTGGAAGACTCACTTGAGGCTCACTAACTATCTGAAGACTCGCTAACTTTGGATCTAGCAGCCAGTATGAGTCAAACGTACGAACAAAGTGATAGTATAGGTATGCATTTAATATGCAACGTCAGAGAGCATGGGTTGCTACTTATTTAGGTGATTGTCCAGATGGAAGTTCATGATCAGTTGAGAGACAATTTCATCCGAGTCCTGTACTAATCTGCAAAATAACATATCCAAAACATGAACTTGGCGCCAACTTAAAAGGGATGGGTATAATGATGTCCAGAATCACTTGATTCTCTTGAGCTATTGCAGAAGAAAGTGAGTGGTATATCATTAGGAAAGAAACTTGGCAACTTACGCGTTCGGTGTTATTGAAGATTCTTTGATCAAGGCCGACAGTCTTGTCTTCAATTCTCTTAATTCTGTTATTCTGCCTATCTAATTCTTCTCCCATAGTCATACCCAAAGCTTTGAGACGCTTGGTCATGTCGCCAATTTCATCCAGGTTGTCATCAAGTTCGTCTTCAAGCTCATCATCTGAAGCGTTAGCTTCAAACTGGTAACGTTTACGCTGTTCCCGTTGGGCGGCAAGTTGGTCTGCGGACTTCATGCGACTGCGGCTACCAATAAGTTCTTCCTCATCATCAGCTCTTCCGTAGGTGGCGGCTCTGCCGATTCGATTCTGCGATTCTCTGATGTCCATCATAGCCTTCTCCCTTTCGTCTCGTTCCTCTTCATAACGGGCTTGGACTTTGGCTTCCTGAGCAGCTCGTTTAGCGTCCTTATTGAAAGTGATGACGGGTCGGAAGATGGATCGATTGAGCTGCCTGAGTTCGTCGGTTTTATCCTCAGCTCGCTGAGAAAATCCTTTCGAAACATCAAGATGGCGTTCAGTATTCGCCAACTTTTCTAAAGACTCCATTTGAAAAACGTGCGAACGAAACACATTCAAGAATGGCATACCAGACTGGTCCCCCAATCGAGTCAAAGTATTACGAGCGGTCTCTTCGGCTTCACGGGCAAGTCGGAGGGCGTTCCTGGTCGAATTGACGCTCTCTTGTTTGACAAAGCGAGTTTGCTGCTTGATTCCCTCGATATCATCTTCGTTCTCTTCTCCGGGTGGAGGGGCTCTTCCGATGTCCGGTCCATCAAAGAATCGCCCTGAACCTCCTTTCGTGGGATTGTAACCAGAGAACAGTTCATTGCGATCTTTATCTAATTCGGAACCTCCGCGTGTGTATACGTCGCCAATCCCTCTGTTTCTGCTGTATGGGTCTACAAAAGAGGCATCATCTGCAGATTTGTCGTACGATGGCTGTGAAGTTCGACCATTATAAGGGTCACCATCCCTGCTGGCAACATAGGTGTTAGAAGAAGTTCGGTAGGAAGAATAGGAACCGTTTAGGCTGGAGGGTGATGGTGCGGTCTTTGGTTCTGATACAGGAGGAATCAGTGTTTCGGGTTTCTTTTTGAAGAGAGGCATCGTGGTGGAAGCAGTGACTGTTCACTGCCAGCGGCTGACCTTCTTGTATTGCGCACCACGTGACTAAACTGGCATGTACTATAGCGTCCGCCGTCAAAGTGACTACATATTATCGTTCCAGTTTGGATGGAAACTCAGAATAAAATATTCAGTTCGGTTGACTATCCAACCAGCACTAAATACCTCTACTTATTCCAAAATTGTAGAAAAGAAAATCAGGTCGTGGCATTGCTTTATGTTCTGCGCTTTCCCTTCTTCAAACCTGCTGTGGAAGGTTTCTTGCCAACAACTGTCACACCTTTGCCGTGCTTTGCAACACTTTCGAGAGCAGCCTGCTTTTGTCTCTTAACGCCACCAATTCCTTTAGACTTGGCAAATTTATCGACGCTCCTTTCGAGAGCATCTCTTTGGCGTTTCCTGGTCTTTCGTTCTTTGGTCCGAAGGGCACGTTTTTCAGCTGGTGTCAGTTCACTTCGGGCACGTAAAGACGAAGGTGCAGAGAAGACTTCTTCAGGAGTGAGCATAGTTGACGTTGACTGGGACGTTGGTAGAGCTGATTCCAGCGTAGCGGTGGGTGTGTTCGTGACTGTAGAGATGGTGGCTTTGGGCTGCGTACCAGAGTATAAATGGCGAACTACAAAAAGGATGGGAGCACATACTTGTTTGGGCACGTAGTGTGCATTGCAAAGTGCATCAAGCTTGCCACAGATTTTGTTCCATAGCAAGGTTATTTCATCATGTTCTTTCTGGAGCTTTCCGTCACGATCATCCGTAGTCTCACCAGTTTGACTAGCAATGTAATCGTTTTCGTAGATCTGTGCCAATGACTGGGTGGATTTCGTGTCCTGGAGTTCAAGAAGTCTTGAAGGCAGGAAGGGTTTGTCCTCCAAGAGGCGTATTCGGACCACATCATCAAATCGACCTTCAAGGATACGACCTTTAATTTTTTCCTCTAGAGACTTCACCACCTCCTCTGTAACGACAGGAACCGCCTTCATTACACGTTCAAATTCAAAATCCTCTTCCAATAAAGAATTTTGAGGTCTCTGACGCGACGCAGCTTCTCCCATAAGTACCCATTCCTTTGGCGCAACGTTCTCAGACTCTAATTCACTGATTTGTTCACGTAAAGAGGCCATTCTTTTTTCATGTGTCGTCATATCTGGTCATCGTGTGAAGGTGAGCATAAAAAGGGGACAAATTTTGAGACTTTACCATTCTGGATCTTGTCATCTTCATCTGCAAAGAGGTCATCCTTCAGTCTTTGAATTGTTGCATTGTCATCCACAACGGATTGCGATTCGTTGGAAGAATGATCAGATTCTTCTGGTTTGTCAGCCACTTCCTCATCACCGTCGTCGAACTCTTCAGACTCATCCAACTCAGATCCTTCCAAATGATCATTCGGCAAGTCTTCATCCTCTTCGTCATCTAGCGGTCGATTTTTCCCAGTTGCCTTGATCTTTTTGACACGAACTTCATCGTGGAAATGTACTTGATTTTTCTGTTTTGCTTGTTTTGGTTTTGTAGAATAATTGGATGTTGCAGGGCGCGACGGAGGGTCAAAGAAGTCACGATAGAATAATTCTACATGGAATGGCGATCAGACATTAGAAGGCAACTGTTAAAAATTTATGATACACACCGTCATCACTCTCTGCGTCTTCCTCTTCAAAATTTGTCGTTGCACCGACGCTGGCGAATAAATCAATATCCATTTCTTCGTCCTCAGAATCATTTTCGCCTGAGAGGCGGCCTCTTGAAGTCGACTTGGACTCTGCACGCTCCGTTTCCGCGTTGAATTCTGACAGGTCGAAGAATCCATCGTCTAGTTCTGGGTGGTTGTTCTTCCTCTTTTTCTTTCTTGATGGGCTGGGAAGAGTTTTTCGTGTTTGTTGTGGGACTTCAGATTCGCTTTCCTCATCTGATGAGGCGTCTCGAAGAGGCGTAATTCCCTCTTCTTCAAAGTTACTCGCATCAACTTCAGAGTCAGAATCTTCTTCAGAATCGTCATCGCCTTCTTCACCCTCTTGAGAATCGCTGAGGACTTCGCTATCTTGAAGCCCATACTTGGCCAAAAACTCGTCCAAGTCAATGTGGTGATCTTCTTCAAGAGCCTTCAGAGCCTTCCGTAAATTATCGTCGCCTTCGAGGCCCTCTTCCTCTTCCTCTTCCTGGTCATCGACATCATAATCATCAAGCACAGCATCTCCACTGTCTGACAGCTCGCCTTCTAAGACGAAATCGAGCACTTTGCAGATGGTCTTAGTACGAATATCCAGTTGTGCCCATATTTGCTCCTCGTCCATACCATCCACAAAGAGGGTGTTAATGGGCGTAAAATTGAACAAGTGGGTCGGCACAATAGCGGCAGCATCTTTCTGAGATTTTACCTTGATCTTGGACCTCGTTTGAGGCGCTTGAGAGGGCGCGAGTGAAGTTATAAGATCATTAACATGCGGTCTAGATATGACCTCGGAATCGACGGCTGCCAAAAAGTTAGTAAAACGCGATGTAATGAGAGATATTGCTTACAGAGGTCAAAGATACGTTTTGTAACATTCAATGCTGCAGCTTGGATTGCTGAATTCCCTGTGGCCAGACTTTCGGGATTCTCATCCAGTAAAGTGGATAGCCCCTGAAGATCAGGGGGGAAAATTACGCCCTTGGAAATGTCAGCTTCATTAGTTTGGACATCAACGGACCCCATCCTGCGAATGGACAGCTGGGGATGGCAATGCAGGAGCTCAAAACTTTTCGGCCTGTTTTGGTGTGCTTGTCATTCCTAAAATAGACACGTTCTCTTTTCACACTCATTGGCCTGCATCACTGCCTCTTCGCAATTAAATATTGCATGACCCATTTCTTTCCTGACTTACATTTAATTTCACAGACTCAGAACTTGATTTCTTGCGAGAATGACAAGCCTTGGTCAAAATTTGGAGGGCAGAGACAATGCCGTACTTGGATCCTCGAGACTTGACTCCCGGCGCTCGACCGGTGTATTCTATTTCAAGTGCTCTTGCTCCTGTGATGGCTCGCTAACTGGAAACAATACGATCTTGACCCCTTCATTTCATCCCTCACAACGCTCGAAAACAATGGCCTGCTTATGTAACACGCCAAACCCTGCGACCACCCTTTGTTCTCCCAATTCAACTCTGCATTTCAAACGTACAAACCGGCACCGACATGCAAATATAAATTGGCTGTTCGCTAACCTCACGCTAGACTCACCCTTTCCTTCTTTCTCTCTCTCAGTTTCTTCATTCCTTTGCCTGTCGCTAGTCGACACTTCATTATCCAATTTTGTTTCCTTTTCACGACTCGTTTAATCAGATTCTCGTTATGATCGCTGGCCTGTCGAAAGCCGTCACTCTTTACCTGGCCCCAGTATTGGCTTTGACAGCAATTGTCTTGTCCCTTTTAGCCTTTCTGGCCCCAACTTTACTGCTTCACGACAAAGTTGCCCTTTTGACCGTAGTACCTTCTACGGCACTCCTGGTAGAGGCAGGGTCATCACAAGCAATCGACGGCCCCAGTGTATTTATAGGAGTGTTAGGTCAAATAATCTGCCCTAGCCTATGACAAGCTAGCCTGACGCTCATAATATCAGGTTCTTGTTCACGACCGAACAATGCTGCTGGTCTCACCTGTACCAGCGCATCGCTTTCCTCTCAATATAGTGAGTTTGTCTTCTCAGATTGCATTTGACTCCGACTCATTATTATCGTTATCCAGACTTTACCGTCCTTCCTAGCAATGCCCCGGACAATCTACTTTCGGCTCCCACCGCGTCAACGCCTGTTTTCGTAGCAATCGCTATCGCATTCTCCGTGTTATTTTTCATCGCATTCACATTGATTTCCTTCCGACATAAAATGGGCTCCAAGATAGCGGCACTCCTAGATAGACCGCTCTTGCCCCGTGCGTCTGCCTGGATTGGTGTCTTCGGCTTTATCCTTGGTGAACTTCGTAACTTTTCAATTGAAAATCGACGTCGCTAACTCTATGAACGGCGGCAGGGATCACATCTTTCCTCATTCTTCGAATGTGGTTCGGCAAGGCTGTTCAAGACTTCAATAACAGCATTGCTGCACAAGGTCATCAGGGACCAGAATTGATTGCTGCGATCGGGAATGCCTTCACGAGTGAGTACAGATACCGTTTCTCGAGTTTGTCTTTCTTATCGTTTATATATTCGCAGTGGTTTGGGTGGCATACGCATTCTATGCTGTACCAATTATTTCATCTCTCACGAAATTGAATGTAACGTCCGCGAAGCAAATTTGATGAGTCTATACACATTATTTCTATACCTGAAGTACTTTTATACCAAAGACATATATCCCCTTAAGAATCCTTTTGCTATGATCAACCCGATTTCAATATAATGGAAATGTTGCTTGGTTGTTTTCTGTTGGATATCAAATCTACCATCTAATCATAGATTGGTAGAGCACCGGCATATATAGCAGAGGTCTGTGGTTCAATTCCATACCTGATGGCTCTTCTTTTCCAAGGTCATCTCATCGGTTTCTAACATTTTCGGCAAGTTATTCAGTGCTTCGAAGCTCGATTTGTCCAAAGCAAGGCCATATATCAAACCATCTCTAAAGTGCCAGCTCAAGGGCAGCCCTTTTTGACCACATGATTCAGAATCAAGAATTCTTTCACTCTCGAAGGGGTATTTATTTCCTCTGGCATCCGTTGCATGTGTCTCTATTTCCGGATCCCAGGCTACTGTTCTCTTGACTGGTCCACGCAAATACACTTATAAGTCTGCCAACAAATAGCATTGCCAGCTCATTGCTTGTATATATTGTACATACGTTGAGTTAGCATGCCTTTCAAGTTCAAAGGTAAGCATCGCGTAACATACTCACAAAAGTTGTTTCGTTCCGGATCCCGCTTAACGGCATATACATAAAACTTGATCATGAGTCATGACCATAAACTTGCACACATGATGTCCTTCCGGAATCTCTGCTTTGTGGTAGGTTTCTTCCCTCTCTTCTTTCCTTTGATGCCAAGAGCTCCCAGTTGACATAAAGGGTGGAGGATCACGATTCTTCTAACGCTTCTTGTCTTGTTACTTGCTTGTTACCTTGCAACCTTAGCACCTGCTCGGTCTGATTTCGGAATGTACAACCAAAGTAAGGACAGCTAAGATACTTAAGAATGTATCTGGCAATCAATGCAGTGAGCGATCCTCGCGTCTTGCCTCAACCAAACCTATTGGCAAAGTCTCTATCCACAATGCGGACGCGCCTGGTGCTTTACTTGCACGTTCTTTTCCAAACGCACACTCTTTTGTTCTCGTCCTTCAGCTCTGCCAACAGTACCTTTCCCAGCAGTGTTTCGAGTTCACTGTCCAGCAATTTCGAAGCTTTGTCAAGTGCAACTCACAATGCAACGGCAACTCAACCGACGCCAACCTTTCCTGCCAGTGCAACTGCCGCAAACTCTTCCATATTCTCGTTGTCCACCTTGATGAGCGCTTCTCAGAATGTCACCTCTAGTAGGACAATCTCTTCTACCTCAACAACCAATCAACCCACGCAATCCATTGATTCTTCAACACTCAGCGACATTCTGAGTATACAGTCCAGGAGGCTCACTTCAATTATTGGAGCAACGTCTTCTCCGAAGAACATTCCTGCGTGGTTGGTAACTTGGCTCTAGTCTAATGCCCTTGTTTTGACGAGGCTATCACGCAGGCTATCTACACTTGGAAGCGATGGCAAATGGCCGGATAGCGAAGTCGATTACACCACTGGATGTGAAGCTCGTCGTGCAAATTGGCCAGCCCAAACACATTGGCAACGCATTCGTAAGTGGAACAACAAAACGTTTTAAGTAATGCGTAGGCACCTTACTTGGATCAGTTGTGATGGCTGGCGCCTGGCACGGCGGCCTGGCAGGAGATAATCAATTTGTCAAGAACTCAACCTTACGAACGGCTATTTCGAGTGCCATGGATTACTGGTTCGGTCGCGACTTCTCGAATCCTACCTGTCTAGATTCGGGAGGTACTCCGGCGTGTCCATGCAGTAATCCAGACAATAGTCTATGGTAAGTGCTTTGCGTGTTTATTCTGCATCATAACAAATGATTACTTGGACAGGAATACGAATTGGTTTTCTAACGTATGTTTTCCCTAGTCTTTCAATCTGAAATATTCAGCTGATCAATAATTTCAGATTATTCTCATCCCAGAGCTTGTGAGCCAGGCCTGCCTGCTTCTCAACGACACACTCATAGAAGCCCAACTCAATAACTGCACACATATGACCGGGCGGTCATATGGAACCTTTGATCACAATATTAACGGCGTAGGCTTCTTGACAGGAGCCAATACCCTTGACGTCGCTAAGATTGGCATCGACCAAGCGCTTCTGACTTTCAACGCGACATTGCTAACTGACGCATATAGACGGGTACATCTGGAGCTTCAAGTCAAAAGCGGCGTCAAGGTGGATGGTATCCGAGCGGATGGGTCATTCGGTTAGTGCAAAGTCTGTAGCAGGACGCCGAAAAGAAAACGTACTCACACCTGGCTACAGGACAGCATGCTGGAATCCTATATAATGGCAACTATGGTAAGTGATTTGGGCGGAATGCAACATAGGTAGCTAATGAATCCTTTCGTGCAGGAAAGGACTAGTATGTCTCCCATGCCTTACTTATAACCTGCGCTACATTTTCTGTTCAGCACAAACGACGTTCTTGCCTTGAAGTGGAAGCGGGTGGGACGCAGTTTGCTGCAGGGACTGACTCTCAAGAAGCCTTGGCCACCCTTTTCGACGGGGATCGATGGATGATTTTTTCGAACTCAGTTACTGGAGTACTTCATTGGGATTTCGTACGTAGTAAATGTCACCCCTTGTCCTGTTACAACTTATCCAGAATTAGTCCGTCCTCGGCCGCTTCATAAGTTTCCCAGTCATTGATGACCAGTGAAAACTTTATTTCATTCGAAATAGCAAAAGCATAACTTGAATCTGATAACTTTCTGTAGAGCCACCGAAAACATCAAAAACCAACTTGACGGAAGTTTTAGAGCTAGGACAACAATGGTCGTCCGGTGCCTTAACCAACTTTGCGAATAGCCTGTCTGCCTCAGCTAGTAATGCAAATGCTGGGCAGCTAATCGGCAACCGTATGTTTTATGCGAATGATTATATGGTAAGCTTTGCAATCCTCTGTGAACTTTGCCTTGATATCCATTTTATTTCAGGTACAAAGAGGAAACAATTATGTGACATCGGTCAAAATGTATTCCTCCAGAACTCAAAATTCAGAATGCACTAACTCGCAGAAACTGAGCACCTT
>JADNYJ010000278.1:0-44495 GCA_015501075.1 Gymnopilus junonius
ACGAATAATTATTTTAACTCTGTAGAGCGATTTGCCCGACCTTGACTTCCTGATAAAGCTTCTACGATTGCGAAAGATAGAAATGCTTACTCTTCCGAATATTAAAGGAGACGACAGGCGGGAATTTGCCAGAACACTTGTGGAGCACCTTCTCAAATTGCAGAAGAGGGATGGGGAGGCGAAGGAAGCTATCTTGCATTGGGCCACCAATAAATTTCCAGAGAAAAACAATCCTTCCAGCTCCCCCGTCAAAATGAAGTGGTCTAGGCTACTCAATGGCATTATAATACATGTTTAATACCGTTATTTGCGATAGAAAAATGGCCCTGACACTAACTATTGTCAGTCGCTGGTCATGATTTTTGTGTCGAAGCGGCTTAACAGGACGTTGCGGTTGCTGTGTGGGAGGCTAAAATTAGTCTTCGCGCAAGGGGTGTTCTCACGCCTCTCACTTCCTTTCGCTCTGAGTACCATACGGCTGATTTTAGTCATGACTACTTCCAAGTCTATTTCTAAGAAGGCTCGTACTTCGATTGGCAGCAAGGATCAACAGCTTCAAAAATGTGACCATCCAGTGAAAGAGAAACATCAGATATCTGCGTTAAGAATGCGAGTGGATTCTCTGTTACCCCAGTTGAACTGCTTTCAGAAATCGCATCGTACATTCCGAGACCCGTCGATCCGTTATCTACCGAGCGCTGGTGCTCACTTTTCAGCGACTCAGATGCAAGGGAATACCTAGCTTGGCGAAAAACGTTATCATCCCTCTCAAGGACGTGCAGGCACTGGCGAGGGTTCTTTTGGCCACAGCTATGGAGGAGGATTGAAATATGTGAAGGAATGTATGTGGACTTGGAGGAGCATACAAAGCTTTCGAAGGAACGGGAGAAAGAGAGAGTTTTCAACGTTGAATTGGTCCGTCAGCTCGAGATTATCACGGTGCGTGATCCTTATCTTGCGGACTACGTCAAGTGAGTGTGGCATCCATTGCTTCCTGTCCTCCGTTCCTGAGCCATGATAAAATGCTAGGGAAATAAATATTGAGGTGGTTGAGTTCTCAATCAAGCCGGTTTTGGTCGAGCTGGCTCGTTGCCTTTCCCTTTTCTCCAACCTTCGGCATGTCAAAATCCAGGTTCTGCGGACAAACAAGACCGAGAGCAGTTTGGCAAGCATTGTAGGAAGTGTATTCTCCAAGCGCAAATATCCGCAGATTCGCTCTGTGGGTATCTGTAATATGTCTTATCCATTTCTATCTGCCTGTCCGGAAGCGCGCTCTGTCAGCTGGAGATGGTCCTATTTTCATCAATTTAGATATCAAGATAATTTCAGTCCTCAAGCTCGCCTTCCTGTCTGGCCTTGGGTAGAAAAGCTCCAGTTGACTATTCCATCTGCTGAATACCTGGAAGGTAATGCTTTCTACTCCTGAAAATTATTCAAGGAAATTGAGATAACATTGTTCTTCAGAAATTGCTGGAGCTGTTCCGAATGTCCATGAATTCATTTTGAAAGGGGATTCATGGTTTATGGTAAGTAATTTTTGATTACTTACATTAATTTTGTTTTTCACCCTTCTATTGCTTGTCGTCTCTGTCCCAGCCTGGACTCTCTACCTTGAATTTCATTCCGAGGCTTCTTCACTTGCGAAGGATTGAGATTTTTGTGGTCATGAATCTCATGCATGATTGGAAGAGGTTTTTTAAAACAGTAATAGAGAATTTGCTCGAGGTGCAGAAGCAGGATGGGGAGGACAAGGAAGCTGTGTTGCACTGGGCTGCCTTTCCATCTGACACCGAGGCAATAATGGAGACAAAGGTTCTCCCTGCTCCCCGGCATTATTAAGACTATGACTATATAGTAGCTCTCCTGCTGAGGGGGGTTCCCAGTCATTCTACCTGCGTATTTAACGTACGTTCTATGTATAAATGGGCCTCCCTAGTTTAAATTGGCCGAAATTGGAAGTGATGTTCAAGCGCCGGGTTATATCACCTTGATAATAAGGGGTCTTGAGGCAAGACAGTGCGATCATGGCTACCGATCGAGGAAATGGTGGAAGACGCGCCGTGTGATAGTAACATCAATTTGGAAGAGGCCAGATACGAGAACACGAATGATGGATCGTTTCAGGATACCGGTACATTTTCTGAGGAAATGCTTTGATTCATAGAAGCGTTACTTGGTCGAGATCAAAAGAACCGTTCACAGGAAAGGAAAGTACTAGTATTTGAGGCCAGGCAAGTAGATACAAATCGCCAGCTGAGTTATCGCGATGGTGCGATAGATTGGGTGCCAATGACCAGAATGAATCCGCTGCGGATTTCAGAGACGGCACTCCGTCAAGCACGTCCTCAAGAGGAAACAAATATGTAAAAGCGTAGAAACGTTACGTAGTCCATGTTGAAAGAGCTTTTTACATGTACAGAAATTGAACTTACCAATCAGAGGCGTCATTTCTGTCGTAAGGACTTTGATTCAATGACGCTAGAAGAGGCAGATGTGCATGTAGTGTCCAAGGCGACAAAGGCAAGGACAAAGAAGAGCGAAAGGATACTGAAAGCCGCAGAGAAGTTTTTGTCGGGGTATGTACCGAGGCGGAGAAGCCGTGTCGGAAGACCAGTCAATAGGAGAGGGATGTTCAAGATTTCTGTCGCATGTCAACTGTAAAGAGCTGGAAAAGGGAATATGTCGTGTCCACAGTGATACAGGCAAAGACGAGGAAGAGCAGAAAAAGCTGCAGAGGAGGGTAGATTACATGAGTCAAATTGCTGGTGTAGACGATAGATAGAATCATAGATACGATTGAGTGAAGAGGTGAGTGCCGTACTAAACGCCTTGCGCAGCAACCTGGTTTCATGGTAATTACGCGTTCTAGGTCGTTCCACTGTCAGGGTGTTTCGTCGATGTCGATGTCGACGTCAGGCGTCAAATGGGTTTACATATGGTGATCGTCAGTGATAGAAAAGGGAATTGAGCTCCGGTCGCCCATTCCAGCGCCCGCGAAGCCGACGCTTACTCGCGGATCGTCCGGCCGGTCGAGGACCGGCACAAGATTCGCACGATCCGAAAACGGCAACGCCATCAGTAGAGTACCAGTAACGCCCCCATCGCCAACAACATCGTCCAGGGCCTCCCTTTTCCTCTTCAAGGTGAGGACGAATCTATGATTTTTGAATGTGGGATTGGTAGCTGGGGGTGTGGAGGGTCGGTTTGGGTGGGTTTGAGGGTGATTTGATAGCTGGGAGGGGTGGATGCGGTTTGTTGGAGGTGGATGTACCTTTGGTTGGAAGTTTTGGGTTGGGAGGTTTCGAGTGGTTGGAATTGCTGCATTTCGAGGTGTTGGTTTTGGGAGGATTGGTTCGCTGACCTGTGTTGCGTTTGATGTTTTGCAGACTCTTCAAGAAATGGCCACCACAAAAACACCCAAGGGCAAGGCCGCTGCCCCCAAGAGTGCGTACGCTCGAGCTATTGAGATTCCATTGGACACGCCGGCTGACGTTCATCGGTTGTGTTTTGTCTGCAGAGGCTGGATCGAAGGAGACCAAGGCCAAGCAGGCCAAAAAAGCCGCTCTGCAAGGCGCGCACTCGCACTCGTCGCGCAAGACGAGGACCTCGGTGTCGTTCCACCGCCCCAAGACTCTGCGTCTCGCCCGCGACCCCAAGTACCCCCGCAAATCGGTCCCTCATGTGCCCAGGATGGATCAGTTCAGGACTATTGTCTCGTGCGTATTTCTTGTTCTTGGTTTAGCCGGCTTTCGGCTCATGCGGGGGCAGACCGCTGAACACTGAGTCTGCGATGAAGAAGATCGAGGAGCACAACACCCTTGTCTTCATTGTCGACCTCAAGGCCAACAAACGCCAGATCAAGGATGCTGTGAAGAAGCTGTACGACGTCCAGGCCCTCAAAGTTAACACTCTCATCCGGTACGTTTATTCTTGCTCGTTCTTTCACTAGATTCAATCGATGTACTGACGTGGATGGCATTAGACCTGATGGCAAGAAGAAGGCGTACGTCCGTCTGACACCTGATCACGATGCGCTGGACGTGGCCAACAAGGTCCGTACTTTTTTTTTATGGTGCGGTGTGATGCGGTGTGCTGACGCACTGGATTGACAGATTGGTTTCATCTAAATCAGTTGGTGGGAATAGATGGCGGCGGGGCGTAGGCCGATGCGGGGCACTCATTTTTTCTGTCGTTTTTCTTTCGCCTACATACACATATGTTGTCCGTATACTGTTCTATGCCTTGGCTGCTATGATATTTTACTATGGAAAGGCGAAAAGTGCGAAGAAACGGAGGGTGAAATGATAAGCCGATGAGCGGGCGTTGCTGTGCATTTGGCCGAAACAGGGCTGGGAATAAACAAGCAGACGATCTTTGCTTCTTTCTTTTCGTTCCTCTCCTTACGAACCCTTGGACGAACCGACTCCTTTTCCGTGCTAACACAGCAATCCACGCTCTTTCTTTCTTTTCTGGCGGTCATCCTCTACTGCCGTCCTGGCTTAACAGCACTTCCCCCTTTCAACCAGAGAAAAAGAAAAATGGTGCATCTTCACCTCGCCACCCTTTTCTTCTTGGTTTCCTCGTCTCTCGCTGCCCATTCGTCCAATGCCAACTCCCATGCTCGTCGCTCCATCGACATCGCCAAGAGGGGCGGCATTCTCGATAATATCGTCCCCAATATTGTTGATAGTATTCCGGGCATCAATGGAGGTGGCGCTAGCAGTGAGTGCTGCGTGTGAGGCTTTATTGTTGTCCTGATGTTGTCTTTTTTTTTCCTGTAGATCCCCTGAACATTGCTGGTGGCGGAGGCACAGGCAGCAGCAGCACCTCTTCGTCGTCCTCGAGCTCGTCCAGCACTGAGAGCTCGACGACTTCGGCTACCACCACTACTTCCGACACGACGACCTCGACTTCCTCTTCTACGAGCTCGTCCTCTTCGTCTTCTACCTCTTCATCTTCTACTTCCTCGTCTTCTGACATCACCACCTCATCCACCCCCTCTAGTACTGCTGTAACAACTCCCCTCAGCACTCCCCTCAGCAATACCGGAACTGACAGTACCAGCCTTTTGCCTGCCACTTCGGTGTCCGACTCGACCACGTCCAGCGGTGATGGGACCACCATCACCTCTCCGCCCGTGTCTAGTCCTACTGACACTTCATCAAGCACTGCGACGACGTCTACAGACCCTTGCCTTGTTGGCTTTTTGGGACCGCTTGGTGATGGTGTTTGCAGTATAGTTAGTGGGGTCACCAGCGCCGTTGGTGGACTTGGCCCGACGACGTCTTCTTCGGACACTCCCACAACCAGCCCTACTAATACTCCCACAACCAGCCCTACAGACACCCCTACAACCAGCCCTACAGACTCACCCACGACTAGCCCTACAGACTCACCAACGACTAGCCCTACAGATTCACCGACGACCAGCCCAACGGATTCACCCACTTCAGACGCGGGTCCTACCACCACTACTTCGTCTGCCCCTGGAAATATCCTCAGCTCCATCATTTTCCATTGGCGTCCAGTGTCTTCGTACCCCCGCCGACGTCTGTTTCATCGTCGGACACAAGTTCCATTACCGATGCGCCCACTTCGGCTTCGGATGGACCCACCTCGGCGTCGGGTTCGCCTACCAGCGCTCCTCCCACTTCTGACCAGGCTCCTCCTACGTCTGATCAGGCCCCCTCCGACCTCAGCTAGTTCGTCCTCAACGTCAGGTTCCTCCCAGCCCACGTCTATTATCACGTCCTGTCCCGCTTTCCGCTCCTCCGACCACTACCTCTTCGTCGACACCTATCATTAGCTTCCCCGGCGGAAATTCAACGGTGTCGGGTGATATCACCTCGGGTGTGACGACCAGCACCACTGCGGGGTGACCCTCTTGTTACCACTATCACCAGTATTTCGGTGGACCCTGCGTTGTCTTTCGTCCTGACAGAGTCTTCGCTGGCTCTCGCCTCCATTGCGACCACTACGCCTTCTATGACACTCACTGACCCCGACCAGGCGACTACCACTATTTCCATTCCTTCGGGCTCAGCGGCCACTGCTGAAACGACTCCCAGTGTTTGCACCTCTCCCGACGGGTATCCCTGGAAGGATTTTGCCTGCGAAACCAACTGTCGTCCGATACGGCTCTGGGGTGGATATACGTTTGATCAGTATCTTGTTCACTCCGGAGCTCAACTGGCCGTTTGTGGTGGACAGTTCGATTTCGAGCAGTCAGATTTTCGCGTATATCCCTGTGCTGATCGAGGCTGCGCTGGGTATCAGTGGTACGTCTTAGTTCTCAAAAAAAATTTGTGGGTGCTGATAATAAATGGATCATTTAGGTTCTCAGATTTACACTTTTGCTCTCCAAGTCTACGTCCCGACAGACTATCAAGGGCCCTCGGACGCTTCTAACCTTGGCACTATGTGGCTCGGTTATATTCCCACGGGCCTCGTCGATGAACTTGCGGCAGAAATCAAAGTCAAGACGTCGGCATTCTACACCGGCGTATCCGACAACGTCGCCCAAAGCCTTGCGCAGCGCGTCAACTCGGGCTTCTCCCTCCGTTCCGTTTCTGCCTCCGCCGGACCCGGCTCAGCCGATCCTGGATCGGACGGCTCGTCCCTCTCGGGCGCGGTGAGCTCGAGCAGCGGCTCCGGTGGTGCGAGCAAGAGTAGACAAGACGCGATTATCGGCGTGGTCAGCGCCCTGGGCGCTATCGCGCTCCTAGTTCTCGTGTTCCTCGTCTATAGGTCCTTGAAGCGCAGAAGACAGCTTGCGCACCACCGTCTCTCCGATCCTCCTGACATGATGGGCGTTCGTCCGGAAGGAAGGGAGTTTGATGAGGACAGTGTTGGCGGCGCGAGGAGACGAAGCTTCTATTTCGCGGAGGACTCGTTGAGGGGATATCAGGCCGAGAGGCCCGAGGCGGATCTTATTCAGTTCGATGGACATGTACAAGGCGGACAGCAGCCGCAGGCGATGAGCCAGAGGAGGGTGGTGCCTGCTGCGATTTCAGCGCCGATCTTGAGGGAGAGTAGCATGAATTGGTGAGAGGGGTTGATGATCTTTTCCAATGATTTTCATGATCCCCCGCTGCCTCTTTCGCTCTTGCCCCTCACACCCTCCCTTGCTTTCTTGTTCCCGACAAGCACAACCTACATCCCCGTGATTTCGTCATTTTTTCACAACATTCACACTCTCACCAACTCTACTCTACACCTCCCTGTCATTTATTTAATCCGCCCTCTTCTTCCGAGTTTCCAAAAAAAACATCGGACAATTTTTTTTCTTGCTTGTTCTTTTTTGCTCGCCGGGACGCAGCAATGTTTTGCCCCTCCTTTGTTGTACCCAGTCGGTGGGACGATGAACTGAACTACTGATTTCTTCTTGCTTTTTTTGATCTACTCGATCATGATCTGCTTTTACATACTTGTTTTTTTTTTGGTGGTTTGCTTGTTTTTAACTTATTTTTTATGCACAATATATACCTTTTTTTTTTTTTTTGTGAATCAATCCCCCGTGTCTCTTAAATAGATTGATGTTGTTTATATACAAACTTGTTATTATTGCTTCCTGTCTTTTATTCCAATTGACTGGTTGACATTTTTTTTATGTGTGCTTAACTAGCTTGCTTTTGCTTCTTTCTTTGATGCTTGCTAGTGACGTTGATGTTCTTTATGGGTTGATAGGTTGTAGACTTTGGAATAAAAAAAAGTCTGTCCTTATTAAAGCCAACCTTTGGGGATGGTGCATGGGGATACATCATTGTGGTTTTTTTTTTGTTATTGATTTAATTGACCATTGGGGCAAACCCTATGTAGGTGAATAACCCCTCCTCCCTGTCCTCTGCATGCTGTCTACTGTATGTATTCCAGATACCAAGTCCTTGGGTCAGAGCCCAGGTTTGTAGACCTGTCAAGTGGCTAACATTGACTATGTGCTATAAAAGCTATGGGAATAGAGTAAATTATGTGTGTTACAGTCGTTTGCATGAGAAATTGCCGCACTACTTTTTGGAAAAAGCGTGACGTGATGGTCATCTGCCTGAAGTAGTTCCCAAAATAGCAGCCAGACCAGTCCCGACTCCCCAGCCCCAGTGTCAGAGATCAAGCTCTCATCGTCTTACCAGCAAATCCTTGTAGATATACCTCGACTGTAGTGTACATAGATAGCATAATTCAGCAGTCAGTAAAGGTAAAGCCACTATTTATTCTGTGGCCTCCTTTGCGACCTTCTTTTTCAACTTTTCCAAGCGCTTGAGTGTATGGGAAACTGTTGAGATTGAAACATCGACTTTGTGATATTGATGCAAGTTTTCTTTAATTTCATTCTGGTATAGGCAGGGTTGGGCATCAAGTAAACCAGAGACATAGTTTGTGTCTCTCGTGTTCAGAATTCATGGTCCAGCCTGAGGTTTTGCATGAGGGTTGCTGATGACACCATAATCCCTATGGAAGCTGAGGACATTTCGAACCATCTGCACTGAACACTTAGCTAGGCCCACTATTTCCTTCATGCTTATCCCCATTTCCTCATGCCAGGCAACAAAACATTCATGCAGTTTAGTAGTCAGATGAGGTGCCATGAAGGAGGAAGAAAAAGAGACAGAGACATCATTGATGCATCACATTCCGAAGGCATGGTCAATGGATCTCGGATGAAAGGGTCACCCAAATTTGGTTGCACCCCTGGGACCTGGTCACATCACACAAATGCTGAAAAAGTGGTGCAGCAATTTCTCATGCAAATGACTGTAATGTAAATAAGTTAAAAGATAGCAAGAAATTTTGAGAAAGATAAACAAAACAAAGTGAAATGATGTTTAGACTGTGAAAAATATAGCAGTTGGGGCTTATCTAATCTCCTCCTTGCAATACATAAAGGTGCACAGGGCTGCTATAGATGTTGATGAGACACTCCACATTGTCAGTGAGCTTCTGGAGCATTTCAGCCCAGAAGTTGTCCTGGATCATGATTCCTTGAGCTTCATCATGGAATTCACTTTGGTATTACACTAGCACCCAAAGCTACAGTTGGGCTCCATTGTGAATGGTTAGACTACTTCTGGGAGGCCTCAAAGTAGGAACCATCCTCCCTGGTTTGTGTCAGTGATAGTAGCTGATCAGCAGACCAGAGCAAGTAGGCTATTGCAGCCTTGCTTGTCTTTCACCAGGGTACTGAGGTGTTTTCATCTAGGTACATGGCTGGGAGTGTTCTTGCAGAGGATGCAGAATTGTACTCCTTACATACCACAATTGTCAGGGCTTGTGCTGTGGATAATTGCAACTACATTATTATCTTCATCAGCAAAATGTGATTTCAGGCCATAGAGTGGGTATATGCCACAGACAGACAAATATAGCAACAGGGTTTGGATCGGCTAGTATGTCATAGTCCATAGCATCCATAGAACTATGTAGCACTGCACCTGTGCTATGCAGCTCTATGCAGCTCTGTCCACAAATTATCAGGTGATTATATAGAGATCTATAAAATATGTCATGTGCCTTGCCTCCCAGGCCCATCAATGAACTCTTCCTTAAGTTCAATGATCTCACCCTAAACTTCCAAGCCTACCATATTATATAAACATTTGAAAGTTTGAATTTATTAATATTGCTATCCTTTGTCTTTCCCCTCATCATTGTTAGCCCTTTCCACCCCCTTCATCTCCTTCTCTTCATCCCCCCCCTTCATCTCCTCTCTTCATTTCCCTTCTATTCATCCCTTCTATTCATCCACCTCTCCTTTGTCAATTGTGGCTGACATCTGTCACCCAATTTCCACCACAAGTCCAGCTGATGTCTGGCATGAGTGGCATCCTTTTCATAATATTGTATGTTTCATTTATATAAACCATTCAAAAGTTCTTACTAACTAATTGGACAGATACTTAGGTCTTTGTTTTGTAGTGATTGTGGAGAGGTTGGGGGATTAATAGGATGTCAAGGGTGGTCTTGAGTGGTGTGTGACATTGATTTGGGATACATAAGTCTGAAATCAACAAAGTCATGTGATATATTTTAGTCACACTGCCATGTACCACCAACATAGTATTATGTAGTACCTAAGAGTTTAGTTCATTACCTTGTATTGTAGACTTAGCATGTAAATATA
Organism: Gymnopilus junonius; assembly: GCA_015501075.1. Classification (NCBI taxonomy): domain Eukaryota; kingdom Fungi; phylum Basidiomycota; class Agaricomycetes; order Agaricales; family Galerinaceae; genus Gymnopilus; species Gymnopilus junonius. Next base: position 10,115 of record JADNYJ010000278.1, read on the forward strand.
TAACTTTTCCCTCTACTTATTGTCATATTATTATTATTATCATATTAGAACCAAATTGAGCTATTCAAATAATAATATATGTTATTGCTATCAAGTCCTGTACATTGCTGACACCTGACTCTACAGTTCTATGGAGTGGCAGTGTAGTTCTGCATAGCAACATGTAGAAGGTGCATGAGTCCATATATAGAAGAAGCATTCTATGGCTCTATGGTGCTACATAGAACTGCCTAGCACTGGACAGCCCACCCACATTTTGCTGATGGAGGATAAACTACCCTTAGGACTATCCATATTGCCCTTCTGGGACCAGCACAATACTATAGGCTGATCTATTGGGATTTTCCATATTGCTCTCTAGAGCAATGTCATTGTGCTGAAGGCAGATAAAGATATGAAGATATGAAGATCAGAGCAGCCAAAGTCAAGGACAGCAAGGATCCTGGATCAAAGAACTGAGCATCAGGAGAAGACCAGGAAAATTAGTGGGAATTTTTTCTTTCTTTCTTTCTTTTCTTTTCAGCTTGCTTTTCAATTTTTATTTTCATTCTCATTCAACCAATTTCATTTTTTTTCATAATTGATGCTTATGTCTGGGGGGCCATTGTGACATTTTTAATTCTTCTATATGGATTTATCTTTTTTGACTATTATTTATATTTGGACTCCTACATGACCTTAAACATGTAGGAGGCTCTGTGATGATGTGTGGATAGATTAGATACATGCCTAGAGGCCAAATAGTAGCCATCAGTTTGTACTTGTTTACTGTTACCTACTAAGGCAGTGACTCTGCCTTATTTGGAATATAGTTAACCTTTGTCCTGTTCTCCCATCTGTCTGTGCTCTCTTACCCTGCCTGAGGGTTTCCTTCCTCTAAGCTTGCCAGCTAAGCACCCAGACATCTGCTTCCCAGTCATGGGTGACATGATCTCTCTGCCTAGAGTTACAAGGCTGTCTCAGGAGTCATCCTACTTAGGTAGCTGCTTCTCCCTCTTTCTAGAGGTTGATGCACTCTCCAGCTGCTCCCTCCTTTCCCCTTAGGTCTGATGTGCCTCCAGGTAGCTCCCTTTGGGATGCAAGCCTCTGCACTAAAGTCCTGTGACTGCCAAGCATCACAGATGCAGTCTAAAGGTTGGAAAGGTCCAGCTTCTCCAGGCCAATATGCTGGAGAGTGCCTTAGTGACAGAAAACCTTGAAAAGGCAGATGTTGTTTTGATCAGCAATAAACTTTTCAGTGCCAAAAGTAAGTGCTTCTGTACATAACTTTATCTTTGCTGATAAAAATGCTGCAAATCATAATGTTATCCAACTTCTACAGTGTCTCAGAAAAGGGGCAAAGGTTTTTATTTTGGAGCCTTTAGTAATGACATGTTCATTGGGTAGACCACTCTCACAGTGAAATGTATTTTTTTTTATTTTTCCTGAGAACTACAACTGATGAACAGTTCAGCTTAGCAACCCTACATCAGGAAACCCCCCCCTGCTAATTGTTATAAATTAGTCAAAATTTGGTCAGAATGTGCTTCAGAAAGTTCACAATAAGTGCAATATGCTGGGTTAGTTGGATAAGGTGGGTACCCCATTTATCTAGAGCTAATCCAGCACATATTTCCAACTGATTCTGGCTAACTGGTGACTTATGTTTGCCTATCAAGTTTTGGCTTTCTCAGTATTACCACTCTGTTTTGTTGATATTCATAGTACTCTAGGCTTAGGATAGAATGAAAACATGATAACATTCATTTATTCAAGGTATGGGACAACAGAGGTACTATCTAATCAAGGCCAGACAAATCAAGTATTGTGAGAGCATTACCTTGACTTTTGGCTCCCAAGTCAGAGGACACATTCCCAGCCCTAGAAAGAACATAAGTATAAGATCATACAAAGTTAGAGAGAGAAGACTTACATGACTCTAGAATAGATAGTTGACATCAGTGCATGGTATGTGTTGATCCTTGTCTTCAGTGATGTAAGGACCTCAATATGCTGATCATAAACTGCCTTGAATTGATCACCTTCAAACTTCTCCACAGCATTTGAGTTTGCTTTGCCTATCTTCTTGCCCTTGTGCCATTCCCATATTGTAGCATACAGCTTGAAATCCATCATAAGTCATCTGAAACCTGATGAGATTCCAATAACTTACTGCAGTCACACGCAAAGCAATGAGAGGGATCATGAGCTCAGGTTCCAGAAGTGTAGGGTAAAAGAGATGTATTGATCCTTGAACTTAAAGCTGAAAGCAGTTGGCATAGCAAAAAAAGTGTCCTTGATGGTGTCAATAGGGCCTGGTTGAGGTAAATCTGAATGTCTGTCTTTGACCCTTTTGCCAACCAAATTTCCTATGCAAAAAGTTTAGGTATCAGATGGTGTGAGGCTGTACAGAAGAGAATAATTACCTGTCCCTTGTCCAACATACCCCACTCCCTGGGGTACACATACATGTCATTCTCTAGTAGTGCAGCCACACACACTATGCAAACTGCATTGACACCAAGTTGGAACCCAGCAATATGGTCAATGCACTGTTGCAGGGCTTGCCATGCCAGATTGACAGGTGGTTGATAACCTTAAAGTAAAAACAAAGTTGATCACAGGGTAGACAAACATAAATGAAAGGATTAGATTACCCATTTACCAGTGACCTGGATGAATTTGTCATCCTCTGTGGTTCTCTTCTGAAGAGGATCATATATCTTGATATCCTTCTTTAGGAGAGGCTTGACTGTCATGGACAGGACCAACCTCTTGTAGGCTTTGGCATGATAAAGCTCCAGCCATGCATGCTCAACCACCAGGGCCTTCTTGACAAGCTTGATGGCTTTGTGGCAAAGAGCACAGATAGGGCTGGTCTGGCCAGTAAGCCCACCCTTGACATCAAGGCATGCATGCACTGGCCAAGCCTTCTCCAATTTCATACTGTCTTTGGTATCACTTTTGACCTTAACAGTCAAGGCAGGGCATGAATGGCTGGACTTCTTCCCCTTGGTTAAGGATGCATGCTGAGGAAGGGTGGCCAGATGCTGTAAGTAGCTAATCAGTAATCAGTGGGAAGTAGATAGAGATACCATGATGCACCTCCACAAGAAAGGCAGTCTGCCATTTCATGGCCTTTGGCCTGCAGAGGAGATTGTAAGGATCATGGCAGATCACATACAAGAAAAATCATGCTTACTTTTGAAGCCTGACACTTGACAGGGGCCAGCTCCTCCTCCTCCTCCTCCTCCTCCTCCTCCTCCCTTGGCATTGCCTTCCTTCTGATCATATTCATCAAGTAAGCCCTTGGATTCTGATATTGGAGGGTATGAGCCTCTGAGCTGGAAGCATGGTGGCTATGACTGGATGCCATGCTAGCCATCTTGACACCATTGTCATCATCAAAAAGGTCTGCAGGGTCTTGAGGAGCCTACAGCCACAGGCATAGGTGAGTGAGGGTCAGATCTGTAAGCATACACATTACCTCATCATCTAGCACCTTGCATGCCTGCTTGTCTGTCATCCCTGCCACATCAAGGTCTTCATCATCTTCCCCAGAATCATTGCTCTGGCCTTCATCACCAATGTCAGAGTTGAGTAGGTCATCATCAGGGGATGATGAATCCTCTGATTTGGGAAGAACTGGCTTTGAGGGCTTTGACAGTTTTGCAGTCTTCTGAGCATTGGCCTGCCCTTTCAAAGTGTTTTTGGGACCTAAATGAGGTCAGTTAGACAGTGCATAGTAAGAAGAAAGCCACTTACCTAGTGTGGGTGCAATTCATATAGATAATGGACATGGTGGTGAGAAGTCAAGAGGTGAGAGTTTATCTCTATCAGTGATGTCATCTCATCATTAATAAGCAATGTCAACAACTCACCAGACTAGGCCAACTTTCTTTCTGCTTGACCACTAGCATTGCCTACATCACCTCTCTTCTGCTTCTTTCCTGCAATGAAGGTCAGGCCAAATCATCACCAATGATGTCTTGAAGCATACCTTTCACATTCTTTTGGGCCTTTAGTGTGCTCTTGTTCATTGCTCTCATGTTCCAAGAGCTGCTCATCATCTGGTGAGCATGGTCTTTTTTCCCTTCAGCCTCATACTACTGTACTAAAATGTTCAATTTGACACCCCCTCCAACCTGTGACCGACCAAACCACTTTTTCATTTCATCAGATTACCAAATTTGGATGTTTTTGATGGATTTGTAAGCAAATTTGGGCTCCAGAAGCCCATTCCAGGAAATTTTTTGAGGATTTTGTTGTGACTGCTGCCCAATTTCGTCGTTTTAGAGAGGCCTGTAATGCATGACCTGTCGAATTGAATAAAATGGTACAGTACTCTAAAAATTTTTTCAAGGTACTATACAAGGGGGTATTGGGATTTAGATGCTGGACCAGGTCCCAGTTGGTTGGTTCAGCCATCAGGCTGGAAAAAATTATTTCTACATGTATGATTTTTTGTCATTTTGGCTCAGAAATGGATCTTTGCATCCTGGAATTATGCTTTAAATGTATATAAGACCCCTCAGTAGCAAAAAAGTGCCTAAAAAAAGAGATAACAGACTCATCAAACATTAGATCATTTATATAGATAAGATAAGCAGCCTCAAAAATAATCAGAAGTTAATGTTCATTTTGTTTCTGGGAGAACAAAGAAGGGCAAGGGTGCAGGAAGCATAAGGCTATGATCATAGAGGGGTTAGACCAATGCTACTGTGGTCAAAGCTAAGCATGAAGGATAGGGCATGCTAAAATGTAGAGAAGCAGGTTGTGAGACACAGTAGGTAAGTATTGACATTTGCCAAAGATCAAGTCATAAAAACTTTACTTGAAATCAATGTAGTGGCATCTGACATGTGTTCAGCTTGATCAGATACTGAAGAGATGGGTTTGTGAGGCCTGTGAGATGATGAAAGGAGGTCAAGGAGGCAAGATAGCATTGTCAATGATCAATGCTGATGTCAGAATTCCATATATAGAAATGTTCCTGATGACAAATCAATCATGTGGTTGGTTGGTTCAGCCAACTTGGCCATCCAAATTATTTCATCACTAGGTATGGCTTTCAGATCCTGATACCCCCTTGGAACTATACTAGGGTGAGAGTGTTTGTCAGATGCACTTGCTTCCTTCTTGGCCTTTTCCTTGGCATTTCTGGGTCCTGTTCAAGTGATGGTAAGCCATGATTCACTTTGACAAGATATCAGAACTGATTGCCTTTGCCAGCTGCAATCAGCCTACATTCCTCCTCTTGTTTGCAGGATTTGGCTGCAAGCCAGCTTCTGCCATCAGAGCTGTTTGTCAATCTTGAGCCTTTTCACCCTCTGGGTCCATTATTGTGTCATCATCATCCATTGGTAGCCTCAAATGTGTCATATGCTCATGGGAGTCAATGGAGGAAGGGACAGAATAGGAGAGAGGCTGCCACTTTGCATTGATGGCAGAGATCAAGCCACTACTACCTTTGTTTGTCGCAACTGGTCAGTTTTGCAACACCTTCTACAATTTGCTTCCATTCACTCAATATGGCTGGCATTACTAAGATGTCATCCTTATCTTCATACCATCTTCCTTCACAATTCCTTGTATTTTGCCATGTCATCCAATACATTACTTACTTGCCTGGGTTGCAATAAACTGTTTACTCTCCATAGAAACCTCAAATCCCATCTCTCCCAATCTAGAGATCCCTTGTGCTGTGCTACATACAAGGACTTCAGGAAGTCCAATTCTGAAACACTGCAGCCTACTGCTGGGCAAGACATCATACCTTTTGTGGGCAATGCTTTTGGCAGTGCTGAAGATTACATGGAAGACACTTTTGGCCAGGATTCCACCATTCCACCACTGACACCTTCAATGAGGAAGACACTTCTTGTCAAGATTCAGCTCAGGCTGCTGATGTCTCCAATGGGGATTTTCTGTGGGATGAAGTTTCAGAAGCTGATAAGAAGGAGGATGATGATGAGGCCACTGAGATGGAAGCAGAACTCAAGAATGCTTGGGAGCTACTTAGGAAGGGTGCACCATTTGAGGGCACATGATGACTGCATTACTGCCAAAGATGAGCAAGCCACCACCAATGAAGGAGAGGAGGAAGACAAGGAGGTTGAGATGCACTGAAATTTAGAGCATGTCATCCTTGGTGAAGGCCTTGGTGTGAAGCCTGCTGCTCAGGTCTGCTATATGGCCTTGTCCAAGGTGGGGCAACCACTCACTCATGAAGGCCCAAGTGACAAACACTATCAGGCATCAATTAAAGGGGAGAAAAATCCATGGATGCCTTTTAACTTGAAGCTGGATTGGGAAATGGCTAGGAAGGCCAAGCTATGAGTGTTATATATGTGCCTCCGACCAACTCCGATCTCCGACTATATGAACTCCGACCTCATGATCCCCTCAAAGTACTACAAGTCCCAGAACATGTAGACACTTAGATTACACGTAGCTAGTCAACTCTGAGTAGCACAGAGTAACTTACACATCTGCCTGCTCACTAGTACATGTACGGTCTCCGCTTAGTTTCCTCCATAGTATAAAAACCTTAGAACTATTATTAGGTACCTTAGTTCGTATATTGTTCATTAATCAATCCACGCTCTCTACTCTGCTCTCTCGTTCCGATCCGACTCCAAAATTCGAGACAACATCCAGACAACGGAGTGCAACACACACGTTGAAGCTGAAGTCTCAACCCTACATCTACATATGTTACGCTAAGACCAACTCCGACACTGACGTACTCCGACTAGCTCCGACGTGGATCTCCTCTGCCTACTCGCCCTTCCTTTCATGAGAACTTAACAGTATATATGAACTCATACCGCTTCTGGACTCCCGACTATGCCCACCACAACATCCCGTACTACTGCCAACTCCCGTGCAGCTGGACAAAATGAATCCCCACCATCATGATTCAGAATGTCAGAGACTACCCTGACCATCCAAACACACAACCTCCATCCAGCCTCAGCACTCTGACTCCCTTACCCTCGGACCCTCATCAATGAGACAAACCAGTCCCAACCCATTGCCACCTCCTGGTTCCCCTGGTGGTGAACCCGACCCTGAGATGATGGCGACGATTTTGACCCCCACCACTCCGATCACTCCATCATTCCGATCACAACTCCGACCACGACCCCACTCCGAATCTCGCTGAAGCCATGATGCTCATGACCAAAGAGCTCAGGCGTCGCGATAGCCCTAAGGTTACCAAGACCAAAGCCTGCGAGCCCGACACCTTCACGGCTCGACACCCGGAAACTCAATGGTTTTATTTTACAGTGTAACCTTTACTTCCGAAACAACTGCGCCTACACCGCCGATGAAGACAAGGTTACGTTCGCCCTCTCCTATCTTCGCGGCCTTGCGATGGAATTTTTTGAGCCCACAATACTGGACTCAACAACTATTGAACTGTGGATGGACAACTGGCAAGCCTTTATTGGCGTGCTGAAGTCCGAATTCGGTCCGTTCGATCCAACCTCCGATGCCGCTGTAGCCCTCGAAAACTTGAAGATGCCTGAGAACCAAAGGATCATCAAGTACAATGTCGAGTTCAAGTGCCTGTCTATTCACTCATGCTGGGACAGCGTCGCTCTCTGACACTGCTACTACTCCAGTCTGGCGGAACGCATCAAGGATGTTATGGCTAGCCATGGCAAGCCACAAACTCTCGAAGACCTTCGAGAGCTCACCCAGGATATCAACACTCATTACTGGGAATGCGTCCACGAGAAGCCATGACAGGACAAGAATGCGCAAAGGTCCTCCGACAAACCATCCATCGTACCTCTGACAAGTCCTCCGACAAATGTTCAAACCACAACCACGGCAATAACAACAACAACAACAATAAGTCCTCGCAATCCTCTTCCTACCACAAGAACAACTCGGGCAACTCCTCCGGCTCGAAAACCTCCGACTCCATCTCCGACAAACTTGGCAAGGATGGCAAGCTGACTGCCAAAGAATGCAAATGCCGCTTTGACAACAATCTCTGCCTCTTCTGTGGATCACTTGGACACCGAGCTAGTGAGTGTCCGAAGTCTACTTCCTCCACCTCCAAGGCAAAAGCATATGCCACCAAAGTTTCGAATCCCAGCACCGAGGATTCAAAAAAATAGTCAGTGGTCCTCATCCCTTTGCACACACTGGGGATCGCGTTGACACTGGCTGTGTGCATATGAAGGAAGTAAGGCTCAATGCGTCTGCTCTTTCTGACCCTGACTCTCTCCAACTCTTGTTAACATCTCCGCTCTGACCCGACCTTAAGTCACTAACGTTAATTGACTCTGGCTCTAGCCATTGTTTTGTTGATACCCATTTTATCTGTTCTAATAATTACTCCCTTCTCCGATCGATCTGGTTAAGCTCAAACTGATTGATGGCTCCTACGGCAACATGATTACTGAAACCCTCTCTATTCCATTACATTCCCCTCTGGTGAAACTATTACTATTGACTTTTTCGTAACCTCGCTGGACTCCTCCTGTGTTCTGGTTCTAGGATATAACTGGCTCTTCACTACAATCCATTGATTGACTGGAAATTGGGCCATATCGACTTCCGTTCCAAACTACTTGACAACCCGGCTCCGACATCATCCCATAGGCCAGCTCTGCTGCCTACACCTCCATTATTGGAACCTCCGACCCCTCCGCTTCCTCCGACTACTCCTATGGTTACACCTCCGACCCCTCCGACCTCTGTAGCATCTTCTGATGCACCTCGCATCTCGCTAATCAATGCAGCTGCTTTCGCAAGAGCATGCAAGTTACCTGGTGCTCAAAGTTTCACGTTCACCTCTCCGATCCCGCTATCTCTGCTCACGCCACTTCCATCTCCGACGAAGCACCTGATCTGTCTGTATTCCTCCTGAATACCATGACTTTGCAGATGTCTTCAGTAAATCTAAAGCTGACACGCTCGCACCCCATCGACCTTACGACCTCAAGATCAATCTCGAACCTGGCACTTCCCCTCCTGTTGGAAATATGTACTCCCTTTCACAATCCGAACTTCAATCCCTCCGAGAATTTATCGACGAGCACCTCCGAATTGGTTTCATTCGACCTTCAACCTCTCCGCACGGTGCTCCGATCCTTTTCGTTCACAAAAAGGATGGATCACTACGACTTTGCATCGACTTTAGAGGATTAAACAAGATCACAAAGAAAGACCGATATCCACTTCCGCTCATCTCTGACCTCCTGTCCACTGCTGGTAAAGCACGCATCTATACGGCTATCAACCTCCGACATGCCTATCACCTAGTCCGCATAGTGGAAGGCGATGAATGGAAAACAGCATTCCAAACACACTATGGATCATTTGAATGGAACGTTATGCCATTTGGACTGTCCAATGCACCTGCCGTTTTTCAATGCTTCATGAATGACATACTAAGTGATTTACTAGATGTGTCTGTCATCGTTTACCTCGACGACATCCTGATCTACTCCGATGATCCTACCCAGCATAAGGAACACGTTCGCGAAGTCCTCCGACGTCTCCGACAACACGGTCTGTACGCCCGTTCTGACAAATGCAATTTCTCTATGAACACGGTTAATTACCTTGGATTCATTCTTTCACCAGAAGGCCTCAAAATGGATGAAAGCAAGATCAAGACTATCCAAGACTGGCCCGAACCCAAGAAGATTAAGGATGTTCAATCCTTCTTAGGTTTCGCAAATTTCTACCGACAATTTATCTCCGACTACTCCGACATCGTTGTTCTGCTCACCCGACTCACTAGGAAAGGACCCCTTGGCAATTCAACGATGCTGCTCGAAAAGCCTTCAACAAGCTCAAGAAAGCATTTACAACTGCTCCGATACTTACTCACTGGGTTCCCGACCATCCAATTATTGTGGAAACTGATGCTTCCAACTACGCGCTTGGAGCAATCCTCTCCATCTGCACCTCCGACGATGAGATTCACCCTGTTGCATTTCACTCACATACTTTCACAGGTCCTGAAATCAACTACGACACCCATGACAAAGAACTACTAGCAATCTTCGACGCATTTAAAGTATGGCAACATTATCTGGAAGGCTCCACTGCTCCGATCGACGTCGTCACTGACCACAAGAATTTAATGTACTTTGCAACCACTAAAGTTCTTACTCGCCGACAAGCCCGCTGGTCCGAATATCTCTGCCAATTCAACCTCATCATCCGCTTCTGCCCTGGACATCTCGGTATGAAACCTGACTCTTTAACTAGATGATGGGATGTCTATCCCAAAGGGGGAAATAGCGACTATGCAAGCATTAACCCAAGCAACTTCCGACCCATTTTCACCCAAGAACAACTCTCCGCATCCCTCCGTGCCACTCAACTCTTTGAACCCACCCTCTGGCAGTATCCCTCATGGACTCTGACCTACTCCGACATGACATCCTCGCTGCGCTACCCTCCAACCCAGTTTACCTTGCTCACATGAAGGAACCAAAACCACACTGGTCCCTTGATCCAGATGGTTACCTCCTCATGAATCACGCATCTATGTTCCTGATGCATCTGACCTCGACTCTGCATCCTCCGACACAAGCACAATCATATCCTCGCGGACACCCTGGACAAAATAAGATGACTAGTCTTATCCTTCGTGAATACACCTGGCCCGGACTATGAGACTTCGTGAAGAAGTATTGCAAATCGTGTACGACATGTATGCATTCCAAACCTCAATGACACAAACCCTACGGATTGCTCAAGCAGCTCCCGATCCCCGAACGTCCCTGGAATTCAATATCAATGGACTTTATCGAAATCCTTCTGACATCCGACGGACACGATGCGATCCTAGTTGTTGTTGACTGACTCACCAAGCAAGCTATATTCATTCCGACCACCTCCGCTTGCACCTCCGAAGACCTTGCCATGCTTTTCGTCATTCATGTGTTCTCCAAGCACGGCATCCCCGAACATGTCACCTCTGACCTGGACCTGAATTTGTCTCCCGCTTCTTCGATCCTTAGGAAAAGCACTCGACATGAAACTCCATTTCACTTCCGGATACCATCCTGAAGGCGATGGCCAGACTGAACATACTAATCAGACACTAGAGCAATACCTCCGAATTTATTGCAACTATCAGCAAGATAATTGGTCAAGTCTATTACCTCTTGCAGAGTTTGCTTACAACAATGCTCCTAGTGCTACTACTGGCATTTCACCATTCTTGCTAATAAAGGTTACCACCCTAACATGGCTATCCACCCCGAATGCGACCTCACCTCTGCTCGCACTCATGATTTTGTTGTTGATCTAGATGAATTACACAAAGAACTCAAGAAGCTATCGCTGAATCACAAAAGCATTATCAAGTCTCCGCCGACCTCCGACGCACTCCGCCCCCTGACTTCCAAGTCGGACAGCAAGCATTCGTCAAAGCAAAGTTCTTCCGCACCACATGTCCCTCCAAGAAACTCTCCGAAAAATATTACAGTCCTTTTGATATCATCGCCAAAGCCGGCACACACTCTTTTACTTTACGACTTCCTGACTCCATGCATGGTGTTCACCCCGTTTACCATGTTTCTATGCTGGAACCTTTACTCTGAACGATATTCCGAATCGACTCAATCTCTGCCTCCACCTGTTGAAGTCGAAGGTGAAATCGAATATGAAATCGCTGAAGTCCTCGACTCTAAGCTTGATCAATGACACAAGTGCAAACTATTGTACTTGGTTCGCTGGTTAGGTTATGAAGACACCGATGAAGAACAATCCTGGCTCCCAGCTACTGAACTTGAACATGCGCCCGACCTCATCTCCGACTTTCACTCCACTTACCCTGACAAACCCTCATCTCTCACTTAGCTTACGATTCACCAAAAAACATCATTAACAAGAAAAGACAAGTATATAGAAAAAAGACAAGAAAGAAAAAAAAAAAACTCTACAAAAACTACTATCTATTGATGAGCACGCTTTGCTGGGCCTCATACATCCTCATCCCTTCTAATCCTCCGTCATCCTCATCCTCATCCTCCTCCTCATCCTCCTCTGAATCTGATGACTCATCCCTTTTCCTCTTCAACACCTTGACCTCTCCCTCGCTATCACTCCTCGTTTCCGCATCCGACCTCTCGTCCTCCTGTTCACCCATCACGCTCCGACTACCTCCTTCTCTGACTCCTCCAACTCCTCCACTCATCCACCTCAACCTTCTTCCCTGCGTCTAAGGCTGCCACGACCCTCTCATACCTTTCGTTCAAATACTCCGCCTCTGCATAGATTCCCTCCTGGTCCGACGGTACATACTCCGATGCACTTGGCTCCGACAGTGCATATGGGGGATCTTGGATCCAAGACATGTCTTCCAACAAGTCCCGGATCTCCCTCAGGTATCGAGCAATGTGCTCGATACCCGGCCCTTTCTGCGCCTCCGCTGTCATCTTGGGCTTGGTTTTTGCCACCCCCGTCACCTTGGCTGGTCATACCTCCGACTCCGCCTGACCCTCCGACCTCGCAGCTCCTCCGCTGATCTTGCAAGCCTTGCGCTGCACTTGGCAGCACTTGCACGATGCCACCTTGCTGGTACCCTCCCTAAAAACAAATCACAAGTCAAAAATTAAATCATAACAAAGAAAAATTAAAAATGGGACTTACCTAGGCCATAGGCACTTCACCCCCGCCTGCACGCACCAAATGCAGATGACTCCTACCACCGCCTCATACACTCCGGCTGACTCCCACATCACGACTGCCTTCTGCTGCATCACAGCCGCCTTCTCAACCTTCTTCTTTCCCTTTGCAGTTTTCCTCCGCTCCGCCTCTGCCGCTTTCTCTGCCTCTACTGCCACCTCCGCTTCGGCCGCCTTCCATGCTTCTTCTGCTGCCTGTTCCACCTCTGCATGCTCCTCTGCCTCCCATCGCCTCTGCTCCATCCGCTCCCGCTTCTGACGAAGCTCTTCCCTCTGGAGTGCAAGTTTCTGCTCCTGCTCTTTGAGGTCTTCGAGGTTTTCGAAATCCTCCGAGTCAGAATCGGTGTGCGACATAATGATGGGGGGAGGTAGAATGACGATATTGAAGAGAGGACTGAACGAAAATTTCAAAACAACCAAAACCAACCAGCACATGACCATTCCCATGCACAGGCCTCAAGGTTCGGCCTAAGGGGGAAATACTGTTATATACGTGCCTCCAACCAACTCCGATCTCCGACTATATGAACTCCGACCTCATGATCCCCTCGAAGTACTACAAGTCCCAGAACATGTAGACACTTAGATTACACATAGCTAGTCAACTCCGAGTAGCACAGAGTAACTTACATGTCTGCCTGCTCACTAGTACATGTATGGTCTCTGCTTAGTTTCCTCCGTAGTATAAAAACTTAGAACTATTATTAGGTACCTTAGTTCGTATATTGTCCGTTAATCAATCCATGCTCTCTACTCTGCTCTCTCATTCCGATCCGACTCTGAAATTCGAGACAACATCCAGACAACGGAGCACAACACACACGTTGAAGCTGAAGTCTCAACCCTATGTCTACATATGTTATGCTAAGACCAACTCCGACACTGATGTACTCTGATGTAGCTCCGACGTGGATCTCCTCTGCCTACTCCGCCCTTCCCTTCATCGAGAATTTAACAATGAGGATTGGACTCAGCAGCATTTTCAGATCTTCTGAAAATTGAAGGGGCAAGGGCTAGCATTTCTTCATTGTGTATCAAATCAATTTACCATGTTGTAGGTTTGAGAATGACTCAGGCTTTCATACAAGACCTTGGAGCAACTCAACAGGATAATTGATGACTGCCTACCTAGCAGGCCTCAATTTTGATGTCATGAAGTTGTCCAAGGTGGTGAGGTACTTGAGTTCTTCTTGCAAGATAAACTCAAGTGTCTCAGAGCATTATGGGGTGACACCAACTTTGTTTATTTGAACCCAAATGTCAATATGCAGATGAAGACTGCACAATTTGGCTGTACCATGATATGCATACAGGAAAGTGGTGGTGGACAACTCAGGTATTTTATCTTGCCTGAAACTGCATTACTGGTTGCTCATTCTTTATTTCTTCTAGAAAAAGGTTCAAAGCTCAACTCAATGAAAGAACTGCACTATCATTCCAATCATCATCTCCTCTGACAAAACTCAGCTTATGTCATTTAAGGGGAAAATGGCCTACCCAGTCTATATGACCATCAGCAACCTCCCAAAGCACATCTGACAAAAACCTTCTCACCAGGGCCAAGTCTTGATTGCCTATCTTCCAACATCTAAGCTTGACCACATCACCAATAAGGCCTCATGCTATTGCTGTCTTTCAAACCTTTTTCACCATTGTATGCACTACATTCTCAAGCTGCTGGAGAGGATTGTTCAGGAAGGCATAATTCTTGTCAGCAGTGATGGCACAGCAAGAAGGTGTTATCCTATTCTCACAGCATATGTAGGGGACTATCCTGAACAGGTTCTGGTTGGCCTCATGAAAAACAGTGACTGTCCCATCTGTCCTGCATTGTGCAATCAAATTGGCAAGTTGGATAGCATCTTAGAGCCCCATGATACAGAACATATCATTGAGGCTCTCAATTCAATCAAAGATGGTGTGAAGGAGTTTGCAGATGCATGTGCTTGGGAACAGATTAAGCCAGTCCAGGGCATCTTCTGGAAGGACCTGCCTTACATCAATATCTACTGCTCAATTACCCCCAATATCCTCCACCAGTTGTTTCAAGGACTCCTTATAGCATGGATCAGAGCAGTGTGTGGAGATACAGAGATTGATGCTAGATGCTGCCACCTTCCACTGAATCACCACATTTGCCTCTTTCTTAAAGGCATTTTACACTTGCCTTGGGTGACTGGAACTGAACATGATCAGATCTCATGATTCCTTCTGGCACTGGTGGCTGATATTCATCTCCCAGGCAGACACTCAAATGTACAGCTTGTATGAGCTGTGTGAGCTGTCCTTGATTTCATATATCTTGCCCAATACCCTATCCACACCTTAGAAACCCTCACCCAATTAGACAATGCACTTCAGCACTTCCACAAAAATTGTGATATCTTTATTTCTCTGGGAATCTGATCACACTTCAACATCCAAAGCTTCACTACATTGGACACTATCACCAATTTATTGAGCTTTATGGAACCCCAGACAACTTCAACACTGAGTACACTGAATGACTTCACATTGACCTTGCCAAAGAAGCTTATGAATCCACAAATTTCAAAGATGAATTCCCACAAATGACAGCCTACACTGCTATTTTTATGAAAGGTTGATCTAACCTCAACTTCATGATCTGGCCACTGGATTTTCACACATCTCATGGCATTCTCCCACAGGTGGCAGCCAGCATCAATTTGCCATTATATCATCATGTTGCCAGGTGGATGTTGCCGCTATGTGATAAGTAAAGCTGGAGAGAAGCTGGAGAAAGAACTGGTAGATCTGTGTGGTGGCAGCAGTCCCAATGGTGTGTCAGTTCATATCATCCATATGACAGCCCATTTGTAAATTAGCTGATGCAAAATATTGAGGCTATGAGATCTAGCAGAATGTAAATACATTGACAGGCATTTGTGATGTAGCTGACACAAAATATCAAGGCTACGAGATCTAGCAGGATGTAAATACATGCCTTGTCAGCCTGAGTGTGTCTATTATTCTAGCTCAACCTCAATTTTTGGGACACAGGTAAGTCAGGCCTTGAAAATCTATATATTTATGAGGTGGTTGATCTAGTAGTGAGATGCCACAATCTATTAACATCAGCTGAAGCTCATAATTATGGTACATGCTGGCAGGCTGGAGCAGAACTTGGAATTATGACAAATAGATACTGACATACTGTAGAATGAAAAGAGAGGAAAAAAGAATGATGAGCTGAACATTAGGCCATGCAGGGAATGGAGGAACTAATCATCAGTCCTCTCTGAGGACTGTTTTGAAGGGTGCCTGCCAAGGGGAATCATCATCAGGGATGACATATGTGGTTTTGTCCCCATACTTTTCATGATCTTTTTCCAGAATTCACTTGAAAGCACTGTCAAAGAGAGAGGTAAGCAAGATCCAGGTGGAAAACTTGAAGAACCAATGAAGTACCATTTAATCTTGTCTTTATCCTGACCAGCCTTTGTGTGAATCTCAAGCAACTGTTCATCAACTTTATTCCAATACTTGGGATCACCATCGGATATGTCCTTGATGAAGAGGGCACACTAGAATCAGAATAAGTATGGCATTTCAAACAGTGAGTATGAGTTATATGTAAGTCTTACAAGAAGTGCAAGCCAGGCACAGAGAGCAGGAATGGCAGCAAGCTGGGTGTTAGTGATCACATTGAGAGCAAGTGAATAAATAGTCTCCAAAGAGCTATCAGAATCCCTGAAGCTGGCCCTGATCTAAAGAACATAAAGTTAGAGTATTTCGCTTTTTTAGGCTCTGAATGCTTACAGCTTTCTTAATTTTGGAGTGAGCTTGAGTGAGTTCTTCTTTGATAGCACTGTTGATAACTTTCTTGGCAAAGACATTGAGATCAATGTTATTGGGAACATGAACATGGTCATGCATAATGATATTCTAGTCAAATATAATCAATAATCTTAGAAAGAGGTGCAGGATTTGAACTTACAAAAACATGATCTCATGGGGTATTGCCTTTGTAGGCACTTAGTTTTGATGACAAGAGTATGACCATGATATAATTCTTGATGTTGTCCTGCATTTTGTGAATGAGATGGTCAAGTCTTATAGAAAACACTATAATGAATGATACCATCAAAGGCTGTGAAACAGTGAAAGCCGGAGAGGCCTTGACCATGTTGTTCAACTTGTTCTTGGTGGCCAACAGTTGTGTATAGATTATGATGTCATGGCCAATTGAAGTGGACTGGGTGTTGAGATTTAGTACTGAGGTCCAGGCCATAGATATAACTTACCTTTATAAACTCATCAATGCTCTCAACTTGGTAGGGGTGGAGTTTCAAGCACTGAGCTTGTCAACAAGCCTTAATGCCCTCAGCATGCAATGAGCTGGCACCTGGTACTGACAACTGTGTGGATGGCATTGAGGAGCTGACCTCAGAAGGCTCACTGTCTGGGCCAGTGCCAGCTGGCAATATTCCAGGTGGAACATCTTCATCATCATCTTCCATGGGTGGTGGACTTGAGGCCATAAGATCATCAAGGGGAAGAGGAGATGTTCCTCTTCAAGAAGAAGGTGGAGGGGGACTGGAAGACATCAATTATAAAATTAAGATTGTAGAGCCTAAGAAAAGAGGGAGAAGTGGTTTGAGTCAAAGAGGAAGAGAGGTGAGTAAAACCAATTTCAACCAACACATGACCCAGTAAAAAGAAACTCAGACAGCTTCTGCTGGAATCCCATTTGGCCACAGTCATCCATAAAACACTGGCAGCATGAAAGGAAAGAAAGCAGCAGACTTACCCAATGGTATGTTAAAACAATTGGCACCTTTACAAAAGTTTTTAAAACATGTTAGGATTCGAAATGCATCCAATGGAAAGAAAGTTCCAATGCACCATCTGTCAAAAATATAATCCGGTTGATTTTTGTGGAGAATGGATTATTCGAAAAAGTATTGCCCTGCACCTCAAGTCATCTGTGCACAAGTGGTCCCTGGAATTGAAGGCAGCTTCTCTTGCCCATGATGTGGAAGTCAAGCCCAACACAAATCATGCCATCTATAATGAGCAATTCACTCTTTCAAAGGGTTTTACAATTAGTGAAAACATGATTTCAGTGGATAAGTCACATAAAGCATCAATCCATGAACAAGAGATGTGGTGGAATTATGATCTAGCAGGCAGCTCCAAGTTGTTTTCAATGGATGAAGGCCCAGAAGAGGTCTCAGTGTGGAAACAAAAAGAAGTTGAGACATTACTAGAGAAGTCAGGTCCTTGGGGAGGAGATGAAGCATGGAATGAGAAGGAATCACTGGATGAGCTGGATGAGCAATGGGACAATGCTGAACAGGATGACATACTTAAAGAAATATTGGGGAACATCAGTGAGTATCTGCACTTTTTAAGAGCTTGTAGTGGACACTCATATTTCTTAAAAACATAGTCAGGGAGTGAGAACAGTCAGAGGTGCAAGAGCTTCTGGGAGAAAACAACAAGTTCCTGTGGTCACCATATCATTCAAAGCTGGAATTCCTCCTTGATACAATTGACAGCTTACCTTGGCTGCATCTATCAGGTTCAACAATGAAAGTGATCTTGTGGTTGCTTCATGAAATTGGAGTCAAGAATGTCCCATCATTTGATGTGCTAAGAAAAAGACAGTGCAATGTCTGTGATAAAGCAGGGGTGCCAATGATTAGCTAGAAGTCACCCAAAGGAAATGCTTTCTCTTTCAATGACCCAAGGGTGGTACTGGCAAATGTAAGTCATATTCATAGCTCAGTGTTTGGATGGGATCAGCTGAAGAATCATTTGAAAAGGATTGGAATAATCCACTGGTTAGAAAACACATACACTGATACCCAGTCATACCCAAGGATGGTCTCATCTCTGAAGTTTGGCATGGAAGGAAGTGGCAGCAAGATGTTGATTGGCATGTTCTAAGCCCGATGTATGATGCTGGCAATGAACAGCACTTCTTTATTGATGAGCCTGCCAGCCTTCATGATGGACAGATGGTCATCCCAATCTGATGGCTTGAAGATGAAGAAGGAAAGGTGTGGGCTGATGCATGGGAGATTGTGCTTGATCAAATCACAGTAAGATTGGATTTCTCACATTGCTGAATAAGTGACACTGACTCCTGCATCAGATTTAAAGGCCTTGTCAACAATTGACGATGCTCAAAGCATATTGATTCAAGCATGCCAACTTCATAATTGTATGCCTGACCTCGAAGCTAACAATTTATTGCCACAGTGGTCTGCTAAGACCATTGCTGATGGACATGTATCTTGAATGCCAAATCCGGACTGCATTCTTGCAGAAGGAGATCCTATTTACACAAGTTTTATTAATGTTTTCAGAGACAATGTATCAGGTAACAAATCAAAGAGTTGGAATATGCATTTGAATATCTACATCACCCACAGGAATCTACCATGGCAGCTGTTGAATCAACAAATACATATCCACTTTCTGTCTTGCTCACCTCAGGCAAGTGTCCCAGAGCAGTTTGAGGGAATTAAAAAGACTATTGAGTAAGTCCATTTATCTCTGAGTCATTCAAAGCAATTTCTTCAAAGCTAATTTACTTCTGGAATTTCCCAGATCAATGCATGAGAATCCTGTGAAGGTCAGAGACCCAAAAACAGGGAATATTGAACATTTCTGCATATTTTGCAACTGTGAACCAGGAGATAATCCCATGCAAAGTGAAGCCTCTGGTCATATTGGTGGGAATGGAAATTATCCATGTTGAAAATGTGAAGTCAGGGGAATCCAAAAAGTCAAAGAAAGCAATGAAGGCTCCCATTCTATCTTTCAGGTAGCATTGAACTTTGTTCAACTTTCCAATGTCAACTAAGCAATTGACTGTGTTTAGACAGGTCCTCCATGCTCAGGTAAAAAAACCTTACAGCTTGTAGAACAGCAGGTTCAAGCTGCTTGCCTCAGAGTCACTCAAACTGTGAAAGATCTTCAAACTGAAACAGGCATCAAGGATGTATATATGCAGCACTGGATCAACACCCTCATCGATCATGCATGCACCTTGCAACAACAGAATCCCAGACTGTCTGCTGCCCAAGTACAAGCCATGCTCATGTATTGGGTTAATGCCAATAAATCTACCATCTATAATTCATTTTTAATACTCAAAGGTTTGCATGACTGGTCCTTAATTCATCCTTTCTGCTTGTTATTGAATAAACAAATATTAGGCTTCGATCCCATGATTGACACACCTATAGAAATTTTGCATACAATTTTACTCAGTATTGTCAAATATATCTGGTACATCGCTTATAAGCAATGGAGTCCTGCCCACCAGAAGACCTACTTGACATGCCTTCAGGCAACCAATACAAGTGGTTTATCCATTCATCCCATTTGAACCCATTATATCATGCAATATGCAAACTCACTCAATGGGCGCCAACTCAAAACACTAGTACAGGTCAATGCATTTCATGTCTATGACCTTGTTGATGAGAATAAATTTATCCTTACCAAGGCTGTTGGAGAGTTATCAGCACTGCTCTGGTTTCCCGAGATTTCAAACCTCGAACAGTATTTGGTGAGTTTCTTGACTACAGCAATTTCAATCCTTTCTAACAATTTTTGACAGGGAGATGTTGAAGTAGTGGCAGCAAATGTTCTTGACATTGCTGCTTTGATAGATCCAACCAAAATCATCACAAAAATGAAGTACCACCTTCTCAATCATTTAAAAGAGGACATCATTTGATTTGGCCCTTTGATTGGTCTGGCAATAGAAGTCTTCGAGAGCTTCAACTCAATTTTTCATGCCTGTTCAATTGTTTCAAATCATTTAGCTCCCAGTTGTGACATTGCCAATCAGCTTGCATGGCAGGAAACTGTCAAGCACTTACTTTCAGGAGGTTGGTGGCAAGACAAGCAGGAGGAATGGACATGGCCTGGAGCATCTTTATGGTCCTTTTTAGATTCCAATCCCTTCTTATGAGAATTGGTTGGCTGGGGAAAGGATAAATTGGAGGTTACCACCCCTGGTAAGTACACAATATTATGATTCAATGTTGATTCAGAATCACTGACATGTTTCAATGAATTAGGCACAGTACATTTGGTCCCAGAAAAACGCGGAGATGACAACAAGCTGCAAAAACATCAAGCTATCTCATGGACAAGTAGTGCAGCAGCTGGAGCCATGAACATCAATGATTACATCACTGAGGCTGTTTCGCTGTGCTATCAAGGACTATATGTTGTTGCGAGATCACAAGATCAATGTAGGAAGGGATCCTGGGTATTCACCCAAAAGTCAGCCATGGTAAACTTCTCATCCATTCATATCTCATCCACTCTTGAACTTATTCAATCCTCAGGAGCCCCCTGTGACTGGTAAAATTCTTGAGATCTTGCAAGCAACTGGTGCTTCTGAGTCAAAAACATATGTTGTTCTTGGCATCTTCCAACTCTCCTCACTAAGGCATGAAATTTTTCGAATGCCAGTTCTTACATGAAGGTTGGGGGAAAAGACAAGTCTAATACTGCCAGCAAAGGTAAGTCTCATCTATAACCACAGCTAGTATCTAGATACTTTTTGTTACTGACTCGTATGGTGAATCTAGGATATACTTTTTGAGTACAATGTTCAGCATGATTGCCAACATGCAGGTTGTACTGCTTCTGGCAGTCAAAATGTTATGCAAGAGTGGATTATGACAGATTTGGTTGAGAAATATATTGAGCACAAACCCATTGATCAGTTCATCATGAACACTCATGCTTTCCACAATGCTCACCTGCTTTGCAGAATTGTTCCATGCAACCTAATTGAACCTATTCCATTCACAGAAGACTAAAAAACCCATCATGATCAAATCGTGAAAACATTGAGAAACACCCAGGATGCTAAATGTGCAATGGCCGCATTAAAGAAGCAAGATGCTACCAACAAGTGCAAGCATGCTGAGGCTGACAATGGTGTCTGGGAAGGGGAAATCCAGCAAAGTGCTGCAGCTCATGATGAGGAGGATGGGGGAGCTGAAATGGACATAGACCAGTCACTAGAAAATACATGGCCAAGTTTATAGTAGATACCTGAATACCACCTTGCAATACTATGTCCCCCAGCTCATTACCAGCTTGCATCATCATCCTGGACACAGGTCCAGCTTGATTGCAGCTGCCATGGTATCCCTGCTCAGTAGGTATTTAGGGATGTAGGTGATGGCAAAAAGCCATTGGCTGTTCAAAACCTGCTGTCACGATACCTCCATATCAGCTTTCCATGTGTCGGACATCATTTGGGCCCAGATTTTTATGTCAT
This sequence comes from Gymnopilus junonius, assembly GCA_015501075.1. NCBI lineage: Eukaryota > Fungi > Basidiomycota > Agaricomycetes > Agaricales > Galerinaceae > Gymnopilus > Gymnopilus junonius. The sequence continues at coordinate 32,048 of JADNYJ010000278.1, forward strand.
GTCATACAAATAGCAGTGTATCTTGAGCAGAAGGAACATGTGATGCAGCATGAGAAATACATTTGACAATGTTTGGACATGTCATCCAACACACCTTTGCATGTTCAGAAACCCCTCCCCTCTCTGATTCCTGAGCATCATCAGCAGATGGCCAAGCACCTGACTCACAAGGCTGTGCTGCTGGAAGTAATCTCAATGACTTACAGTGCTTCAAGCTTTGTGGATGCATTATCATGTTTTGTAGCCCAGTATCAGCACCCAGACTTCTCCAAAGCAGCTGTGGCTTCAATTCACATCCCTTTCAATAAACTTCCTGTCTTTCACCATATTAAATTTGTTAGCCATGACATCTATAGTCTCAATCCTCTTGACAACAAGGTCATTGACTCAATTCATGTCAACCCAGTCCATCATAACAAGTATGGAAAGGTGATCCCAGGTCAGTTTGATACTGCAGTTATCAATGTAAAGGGTAGTAAAGGTCTTGATATCAAAGGCAAGTCCAACTTTGTTCAGCCCAAGTTACTTTCTAATCAGACTTTCAAGTAGATCTTGCTGTTGGACAAATGCAGTGCATTTTTACACTTCCACCTGCAGCAGTCAGACTTTGGTTCCCACATGGTTTTCCACATAAACACCTTGCCTATGTTGAATGGTTCACACCATTCTCCCAGGCTCCCATCAATCACAACACTGGATTATTCAAGGTTTCCCAACTAATTTCTCATGGTGAATGATGTGCAAGCATTGTTCCTATTTTACTTATTTTCAGCAGCATCCAACTTTTTTTGAAATTTGGTCCTCAAGCACCAGTCTTGTGGTCATCCAGTAATGTTCTTGATCATGCTTCATCTTTTTATGTCAATGTCTTCTCAGACAGATTTCTATATTCAACTATTTATTAGATGCTTTCATGTACACCCATCTTTCATAATTCAAAGTAAATTTGTCTCAGTTGAGCACTGAGTGAGTAAGATGACTGCTTACAGAGTACTAACTCAAGACTAATTATGATCTATCCTTGAAGATGAGCAACTATTAGCTTGGTGGGTGTTAATCAACACTAATTCAGTATTATTTCCTCCAATTAGCAAAGAAGGTTTTTCCTGATGTAGTAACATCTTCTGCATGAAGAAATGCAACTATCCTAGTGGTACTGTCTCCTGGTCTGCTTCTCCAGGCTCATACTATATTCATGAGGTTGACAGAGTACAGAACCAAGGCTGCTAGAGGACTTTGAGTTCAGATGTAGCTAGATAAATGATTGAAGTATGTACTTATACTCTCTTCACCTTCTGGACCACCTTTCACCAGTGGAGCAGGGGACAGAAGAAGTAAATGTGGTTGAGTGATGAGCACTCTTGGGATAGACTAATCAGGTTTTTGAGGGGGTTCACCCCAGAGGTGATGGAAACCTGCCAGAAACTAATTTGCCAAATGGCCAATGTAGTTTATGTTGGTATCTATATAAATACTTTTGTCTGTATTCTGAACATTTAATTACTAGGGCACATATTTTTTGAAACCTAAATATACAAATACTAGCTGCAGGCAAAGAACTTGTTAATAGACCAGGGTAAAACAACAGATACTAAGGTCCATTGGCCTAACCCAGATTGATCCTTGATTTGCTTTTTGGTGATATACTGGTCACCTTGTTTCACTGCTCATATTCACTGACAGTTGTTCCATGTGGATCTAGTGCAGCATCCCAGAACCAGAACATACTGGGTGCCATTTCAATAAGAAGTTGATGTGCAGTCCAAATGAAATTGTTAGTATGGTGGTTAAGCTGCAAATGGAAAAGTCCAATTACAAAAGATAAAGGCATAAAGAAGAACTGACTTGAGAATAGCAGTTTAGAACCCAGCCTGTTGTAGGAGAATCATTGCAGTCAAAGTGTGATGATGCAGAATAGTCAAATGTATAAAATTTGACAACTCTAGGACAGTCTAAGGAATTAAGGAGATTTGAGGCCCTTGGCAGTTTCCTGTTTATAGTTAGACTAGGAGAAATAATAGAAATAGAGTAAAATATGCACATAAAGATGACCTGCATATATTAGGCATAGAAGCCTTGTAGGAAGCAAAAATGTCAGGTTTGGAAGTCTAAAATCATATAGTCAAGACCAGGGACAAATAATAGAAAAAGATAAGCAGCTTGCAATCCTCAACAGTTGTAGTTCTAAAAGCATGTATTTGGTGAAAGCAGATCATCTGGTTAAAAATTACTGGCAATATAACTTATATTGTTTGCAAGAGTGAGAACCAATGCCCTTGGCCATGGCTCTGCTATTAAGATGACCTGAATGTTTCATGCTGGCTTTTTGACTGAAACAAGCAAGTCAGTAAATTGATAATAAAAAAACTATTTAATTACTGCATAAAATCCTTGACTGCATTGAATTTCAGTTGGACTGTAGGTGAGTACAAAGCAAAGTCTTGAACCATTTTATCAACATTATAAACACAAGTGCTGAACTAAATTTACAATTAGACCCAGAGTCAAATAAAAGGTCAGAAGTTGCACAATTTTTTCCTCTTTAAATTTGGTATCCTCTGGGCCATCTTTCTGCCAGAAAATAATTGGCCAAGTGTGACCATCCCCAGGCAAAGGTGCACAGGATCTGTGCACCTTTCCTTCAAGAAGAAAATAATTCTTTTCATTGGTATTGCACAGGCTGCTTTTGAGATCTTTCTTCAACATTTTTCTTGTCTCTACCAAATGTTTTGTTGCATAATGTTCAACCACATCATCAGATAGCCTGTAATAATGAACATCCAGATTCTAGAATATGACAAGCAAATGCACCTTTCTACTCCAATGTAGACAGCAGTCTTCCTAAGATGGATGCCAGTCTGATACAGGTGTTGCAGGTGCTTGTAACAGTCTTGACCTTGCTCTATGTTTAATTTAAGAATTGTTGATCCATATGCATTGGAAGCTGCAATGAATTGCAAATAAATGTTGTCCAGAGTTTCCTAAAGATCCAAGTCAGAAAAGATCATTTTTTATTTTATGCTATGCCTCACTTTGTCAGAAAGTTTCTGCAGAAGACCTGCATAGCCTGGGTTATTGATTCCTGTTGAGAACCACATTTAACATCCTTCATAAGGTGCCAGCTAGCACAGGTTTGAAAGTAGCACTACTACACATAACCCAGATGTTGGCCAATTTCAGTTGCCACATGGACTGTACATGCATCAGTCTTAATTCTGAAAAAAATTTGTTTTAATTGATCATCATACATCTTAAGTGTGTTTTACTTGAGTTCTCTGTTTTTTTTTCATTCCTGCAACAGCTGCAGTGAATTTTTTTCTGGTGAGGCCCAAAATAGACTCTTCACACAGCAGCCAGCCAGGTGTGGGAATCACTGTGCCAAGGCCTAGCTATGACATTTGCTGATAGCTGAGATAAGAATTGGCTCTTTTATCTTCAACTCCCATCATCCTTGCTTGCTCCTGCTCATCATCCAGAGGCATCGCAAGTGAATTGCACCCTCATATGTCTTTCAAACTTGTATAAAGCATGTTAAAAAGCTAATTTTTATGTGTTTTACATTTAGGATTTCTTTGGGCAACTGCACTTGCTATGTTGTCTGTCTCAGCCAAATTCCTGACTTGCAATGACTGCAAAACAATGGGAGGATTTGAGGTGGTGGCAAGAGGGGGAAGAGGTGTCATAATGGTCTGTGGTTGCATTTGCCTGTAGAGTGGTCTAGGGTGAGGTCATTCTGGTATGCCAAAAGTAACATGGCACATAGTGTTCCATTCCTCATCAAATCTGGTTGGTGTTCCCAGGTCCCCCTCCTCCTCTAGTCCTTCACTCAAAGTAACAGCCCTGCCTCTACCATGACCCCTGCCTCTACCTTGCCCTCACCCTCAACCTTAACCTTGCCCCCTTGCATTTTCTTTCTCTACTTTTTCTGCCACCTTTTGTCTTGTTTTCTCCTCCCTTGCCTTGAACTTCTCTTCCAGTTCAGCCACCTTCTCATCAGCCTTCCTTTGCCTTTCCTCCTCTCACTTTTGCTTCTTCTCCTCCTGTTCTGCCTTTTTTATCCTTTGTATCTCCTCTTGTTCCATCTTCTTTAATTCCTGTGCTGCTGCTTTCTCAGCCCTTCTCAGTTCATCAGCTGCTTCCTTCTCTGCATCCTCAATCAATTTCCAATGCTGTTTCAAGGCTCCTTTGAAGGCCGGATCCTTCATAACCCCTTTCCACATCCCTCTCAATTCAGCAAGTGCCAATTCCTGCAAGTTTTCCTCTGACATCATATGATGAGGGTTAGAGGATGAATAAGTTTTCTTTTTGTGAGTTTCCTTCCCATACAAAATCCTCTGTAGCCACCCATTCTCATCTCTCATCAGCACTTTGATATGATCCTTTCCAGTTGGACCCTGAACCTCATCAAGAAGGGCCCACAGCTGCTTGTTTTCCTTTCGGAGTTCTACTCAGCCAATGTTAGGTGGGAGGGGTGTGGGAGGTCAGCTAATTTATAGCACTGCATTGTGGTGGATAGGGATGAAATGTCAGATTGGGTTGATGGTAGTATTAGTAGAGGATGCTGCAGAGATTGGTCAGTATCAGTAGTGCAATGTAGTAATAGCATCAGATTGTGTAGAGTTGTTGACTGCCTCAGCATGATGGGTTGTAAAAGTAGGTGAGATAGATGATACTGGCATTGCTGCCTGAGTTGTCATATTCAAAGCAGGTTCATAGGCCTCATCAGGGATGGCAAGAGGGTTCAATGGCCAGATTCCTGACTTTGCAAATGCTGAAATAATTGTAGTTGACTTGAAGGCCTTTTGACATGCAGTATGGTAGTGCCTGAGGAAGTTGTATTTGGTGACAGGAATGCCATTGTGAGTGAGGCAAACCACAAGAGATTTCCAATGGCTTGACAATGGACTGAAGACACCCACATCACAGGGCTGAAGTGCATGAGTTGTATGGGAAGGCAAACAGACAATGATGATCTGATTCTGAGAGGTGAAATGGCAGAACTTGAATGTGCAGTGGGAATTGTGCCCATCTAGAATCAAAAGACAATAGCCATTGGACTTATTCCTTGCTTGGGACATTGGGTGGAAATCCTTTTCAATCCACAAACTTCAAGCTCTTGTCAGTCCAACTGTTTTTCAGATATAGAAATGCTGTATTGAAAAAAATGTGCATATTGTATATGCATTTAAAAAATTACAATTACCTGGCATTGCATGGGTTGTCCTTCCCCCACTCTAGAACACACTGCTTTCCTTGGAATATAACTGATGGTGGCAATGCTGAGCCATCAGCACAAACTGTTTCAATAATCATGACCATCTCCTGGTTGCCATTTTCAACTTGCTGTATGTTCTTCTGATTCCTGTCAACAATGGCTGATACACTCTTTCCTACCCCCAACTGAATTCCCTTCTCATTGGCATTGTAGATGTTTTCAGGTGGGATTTGGTACTCCTGGATAAGATCACCATCAATCAATGATGTCATTCAGGGTCAGTGCTTGCTGACTCAACATACATCAATTAAATCCTTCACCATCTTGAAAAAGTCAGTGACAACTGCAATTGAGAGACCAAGCACAACATTCTTTGAGGGCTGAAGTCTTCTTTATCTTCAACTCTGGGTGTCTTTCCATGAATTTAGGGCCAGTTTGCACCAACTTTGGCACCTGCAATCAACTACCAGTATGTGATATAAATAAGTAATTAGCCAGGTATTTGATCAAAGATAACTTTTTCTTACAGAAGCATGCTCACCAAGCATGTCAAGAGTGACAGGAAGACCATGACCCAAAGTCTTTGTCCAGTCAGCCAGGACATCCTCCTCAGCATCAGAGAGTTTGTACTCATGAGCATGAGCATCCTTCTGAGACTGTGCACCATTGAGATAATCTTGCAAAGTGGTCTGCTTGACATTGTAAAGGGTGCAAATTTTGCAGATAGAAAGGGGTTTGCCATTTCATCAACATAGGACTCCTGTATGGCCATCATGGCAAGCCTAAACATGCATCATTGTCCAAAGCAGCAAGATCAATAGGAGAGTCTGGGTGAGAGCTAGGGTTTTCAGACATGGTATTCAATGTATCTATCATGTAGTCAACATGGATCTTCATTTATACTGGCATTGGCCTTGAAATTCAGTACAAAGAAAGCTCAGAGATTTCATGGCAAATTTGCTGGATTCATGCATCATCAGCCACCTCACCAGTGAGCATTGCTTTGCATTTTCAGCTCAGATTTACATTATTACACATAAATGGATGTCAAATAATAGATTTCCACATGTTATAGTGCCACTGGTTTCACAATCTCAACATTCTTTCAATTGCACAATGGTACTATTTATGTACCTCTGGCTTTGCCTGGCTTTGACAGCTCAAAAAAAATCACAAAAAATGGTTGATCATCTAATTTTGATGTGGCAATCTCTATATTTTGCAATGTAAGTGATGGGAATTCTGCATTGCCTTGCTGTCAAACAGGGTATGGTGTTCTTCTCAGCTATACTTCCTTGTGTTCTGAACCACACAGTGGAAAAATCAGACCATTTTCTTACATAGAGAGTATGCACACATAGCTAACTGTATGACCAGCTCAAAGAAGGCACCCATGCTGCCTCAGAACAAGTGCTTACACACTTGAATCACAGCTGGACACATGCTGATAAGGTGAGGAAAATAAGGCAGGCATGAGATTGCTTAGAAATCACAGCATCCATGGCACACACACCTCTTTCCCAAGGCATTTCTCCTATGTCAAGCTATAATTCAAGCTTCTACATTGGTACATATGTTGGAGGGGTTGACTACTTGCCCTTCAAGCAAAAAAATTGGTATCATTTGCTATAGATCTTGCAGAATAGTGAGAATGGTCAGTTACCAGGGGTGGACAGCTTCTGGGTCATGTGCAGTAGAGGTGATGAGACCATTACATGGTTATGTGTGAAAACGGGCCATCCCCATTATTTTCAGCCATCTCTATAAATTAATATAGGTTGTTGATAGCCTTCCTGAGCTTAGACATCCCAAATATACTCAAGAAAACCACATTAAAACATTTAAAAGCTTAATATCAGAAGATACAATGATTGTGATAACCAGTAATCATTAATCATTTATTATAAGATATAAAAGCAGATTACTACAGTCCTTACACACTAGTAGGGGCCTCGAGTTATTTAAAATTAAATACCAAGGGAGCAGAATGCACACAGACAATGGGAAAAGCCTTTCAGCCTGATATAGAATGCAGAATGGCAGCCAAACAAGTCAATCTCCAAAGCAGTGTAATCTATTTTTACCATCTGGAGGAATGTAACCAGAAGTGGAATAATCCACAATGATCAACATCAGAGCAGGTGCTATTTTTAGTAATATGAAGAGCAAGGCAAAGGTGCTTGTCCCCTCATGCTACCTTGTAAACTAATAAGTTTACACCTATCCCAGACATTAGCCATCCCCTGAGGACTCATACAAGTCCTCTGCGATGCAGATAAAATATTAAGGATGCTATAATGTACTGGCATTGCAAGATTGCAACAGCAGGAATATTAATCCAGCAAATGCCTTAAATGGCAATGCATTAAATATTCAGTGCTTGATGAATATGCCCTGCCAATGGCATAATTCCCTTCACTCTGAAGCAGACCAATGACAAGATAATTAATTACACAGCACTTATTAATTAGCTTTAGTAAGACACCCAAAAACAGTATATAACCAGTAGAATTAGTGTAGAAAAGCAAGCAGACAGCACCCCTGAGTCATAGCAATACAATCGAGCATCTGGCTTCTAACTAGAAATAGAAAGACATTTGATTGATATAAAAGCACAAAGCTTCAGAAACTAAGAATTGAGCTCAGAATAGAGATAAATTAAGCAAAGGCTTTATAGACAAGTTAGGACCTAGTTGAGTAGTTGGGAGTAGACAGAGCATCACTCAGCTACAAAAGTACAAAGTCTTTTAGTCCAGAATCATAGCCAGAGTCTAGTTTTATCTCAAGAAGAGAGAATTCAAAGTTTAGAGAAGTTCTAAGACAGAAAGTCAATTAAAGCAATCCTTTATCTAAAAGCCCCTACAATTCATTGTAAACCTCATAAAAGCGAACTTAATTAAAAGACATTGATACTTAAACACCCCCAGAACTTACACAAGTCAAGGTTATTTGTTGGGTTAAAATAAAAAGTGATCTATTTTGTTTTTCATACCTCCAAACTACCTAGCTTATCAGAGGTACAAGCATTGATGAGCTGCTCCAAGTGCTGCTTGGCTTGGGTTCCCATTCTTCAATAATTCAATGGACAACCATTTTTATGGCACCAGATACATCTAGTTGGTTTAACTCAGCTTTCTTTATTTTTTGCAAGGTGGAGAACTGGTGGGCATAGCAGGTCAGGAGTCAGGTTCCTCTGCTCCTGGCAGCAGTTGATGTGCTGAGACTAGTGTTGAGTATCCTAGAGGCAATATAGACCTGGATACTTACTATGTTCATTGGGCAGCCAATAGGACTCTGCTGCAGTTCAAATCCAATACTGTGACATAATGAATATGAAAAGATCTAAGATAGAGTCTGAGTCATGGAACTGGTCAGGACATGGAGTCACTTGACCACAGTCCATATGCATGTGTCTCTTGTTGACTTTCCCTTTCCAGTGCAAGTGTGCTCAAAATGTGTTCTTTCCTAAGTATTGGGTGCTGCACCCTTGATGCAACCACCAAAATGGTCTATCCAAAGATAGGGGTGGACAGCATCTGCAAGCATGTTCACCCTTCACATCACCCTTAAAGAGAAGATGCTGCCAATGCCAGTGCCAGCAGATGGTGGGACAGTTCACCAGTCCATATTGCTACCCTCAATGTCATCCTTCTATCACTCTCTACAGAATCTGGTGCTTTCTCTGCCACTTTGACTCTTGCTGGCATTTTGCCCCTTCCCCTTGCTGCTGAGCCCCAAGCCCAACCAACTTTCTTGTCTCACCCTCCAACATCTCCTTCTACTGCTTCCATCCATCTATACACTGTGCTAAACATTGGGAACATACTGTATAAATCACCCTGTCTGCCCTCCTACAGCTCCTACAGGCACAGCCCACTTCATCTGTGGCTTTCAAGCTGATACCACTATAACTATGACCAACATAACCCTGCATAAGAGGGAGTAGGTCAGTATGGGGTGGGGTGTATCACTATGGCCATGCTCCCACTATGCACTTGCCAAATACTGCACTCAGCATCAGTAACTATGCCTTGCAGTTGGATGTCTCAAACAACTGTGTCAACTGTATGTGCAAGTTTATGATTGATGATGGCTATGGCATCCAGTGTGCTTAGTGGTGCTGCTGGTGCTATGGTAGAGGCTGGAGCTGGGGAAGACTGAAGGAATGTGGTGCACTATCTGCCAGCACTGTCAAGTACAGTACAAGGAGGATGGAAGTTGGAGGCTTAGTGGGCAGACAAAACATGTGAATGGGGCTAAAACTGAGTTGATGGGTCCCTGCCCATTCCTGCGAATTGGTGGTTGGAGTCACCTGCACCAACATCACTGTCTGAGGATATCAAGGTCAGGCAGATGAGAAGTAGGAAAGGGAAAGAGAGGGCTGTTGATAGTGATGAGGATGGAGATAGAGGATAGGAGTCACATGTGATCTGGTGGGTACTTTTCTTCTATTTGATATTTTTTTTTTCAATTTTTCTGCATTCCTTTATCTCATTCTTCTGCCTTACATGCTCATTACTGATTGATTTGACCTCATTCTTTCAATTTTTTCTGCCATTTTCACTTGAACAAAAATGTTTACCACCTTCATCTGCAGGACTTGCACCAGTTTCAACTACAACTTCCTTGAAATTTCTCTCATCCCCGGCACACCCTCACCCTCAGGTGCACCACCAATGCCCAAATCTTGACCTCAAATATCTAGACCACTGCCTCCTGATTCACTGCCCATGCTGCATGAGCCAGAGGGATCAGACATCCTGGACATCAACTTCAATATCCCAGACATGAAGGGCATGAAGGAAGAGGAGAAGGAGATGGTTGGATTGGGTATGAGAATTGAGGTGTGGATTGTGGCTGTCACTGTTGTTCAGAGAGGTAATTGTGATTTAATTATGATTCTTATGATCAGTGCTGATATAACTATATGCACAGATTCTTCTATATCCCCATTTCCTGTACCCATGTGAGCTGCTGTGGAAGCTCCTGCATCTCCAAAATCACTAAGTTCACTGATGCCATCCTCTCAAACATTGACCAGGCTCTCAATATCATCATTAATGGCCTTACTTGCACCAGTGGCTACTTCTGCACTACCAGCTACCTCAGAATACTTGCTACTGCAATTAACTCCACCAATGTCAACTTTTATGCTAGCAGCAGTAGCTCTCAATGCAGCTCTGTCCCAATTCCTCCCTCCATCTGTATTAACACCATCTGCAGCAGCTCTCAATGCTCTTCCATCACCCTTTCCCCTTACTTCATTCACCAACCTCTCACTTCTATCTCCAGCACTGCTCAATGGTCCTCACACCTTCATACCTTCATCATTGCAGCTGCAGAATGCCATAGGAGAGAAGACACCTTTGAGATACCCATTCCCACATGAGAGGGCTGAATCACCCTCACCATCACACCTGGATGAGGCCTGGATACCACTATGGAGGGTTGAACCTGATGAAAAGTTGGTCATGATGGTGCAGCAGTGGAAGGCTGTGGGCAGCAGAGTGCAGCAGGATGTAGCTGAGGAGCTGACCAGGGAAGAATGTGAGAGCTCGATTATGTCTTATTCTGGTGGTGTTCCTCTGCCAGTAGCAACCATTGAGGAGAAAGGTCAATGAAAGAAGAGGGCAGAGAGTGAGGATGTTGAGATGGAAGACCTGGTGCAGGCAGATGCTAGGAAGGATGGTGATGTACTGGGCCCTAGGCATCCTATATACTCTGAGATCAGTGGTTGATTGACAGCCATCACCTTCATCTTCCACTGAACTTCTGTCCCTGCCTCTGGTGCAGGAACTGCTGCTGCTGCCCAAAGATGAGGCTGCTATGAAGGTTGATGAGGTTCCTGAAGTTGTTCATTGATCTCCTACACCCCTGCCTCCCCTTCAAACTGTTCCTATGCCTGCCACATCAGAAGCAGTGCTAGTAACTGAGGATGCCTCACCTCCACCCTTGGTGTTGGACTCTGTCCAGCCATCACCTGCATCTGCACTGTCATCATTGCCATCTCTGTCACTGTCACCCACCCTGGTGCCCAAGGAGTGGTGTCACCACAACCACAACCATCCACATCTGCATCTGCACCAGTGCAGCCTCCAAAGATTGAGTTGATACTGCAGGATTTTGGATAGGAAGGGCATGGATGAGTTGAGAGCATTGATAACAATGAGGAGGTCAGCATGGATATGCTATCTCCCATGTTACAATTTCCCTTTTTATCTTATCTTATCTAGACTCAACTGGCAACCGGACCACCATCTCTTCTATTTCTCCTTTCTTTTCTCTTCTTTCCTTATGCAGACAAGTTTCCATTCATGATCATCTTTAGACACTGCCTCACCTCAATGATCACTCCTTTCCTCCATCTTTTCTTGAAACCTCATTTATGTGAACAATCTTTCTTTTATGATGATCATCCCTATTCCTCCCCTTGTTTCATTCATGTTTTAGCTATTTATTATCAAAACCTAATACTTATATAAACCATAGTTTACCAGACATGTTCTTTAGCTAGTTCTTGAGAATTCATCTCTAGTAACTACCAGAGCAAACTTGAACCACTAAGGCAATCTTCTGTTGAAGACAATACCTTAGTGGACTTCATCAAATGACCTCTATGACCACTATGCTTGACTCAATCTCAAGTGATTAAGTTCAATCATTAAAGTCATAACAAAAGAACTAGCTACCAACACATTCAATGCTCTCTGCTTAGCAAGCATTCACCACTGACATTACGGCTCACAGAAGAGGATGATTGCCGCTACCTTTAGTGATGAAGAAACCTCTGACCTGAACCCAGAATGAACCTCTGATTCAGGAGCATCAGACATATTTGACACTCCACCAGAAGGAGAAGAAAAACCCTCTTGAATGATCTACTCTCTTTGGAAATCTTGTCCAAGAGCCAGCAATACTTAGGCCTGACTTTGCCTCTTTATTAAGAAGATTACTGGGACCCAAACAAATCAAACCCAAACCCATATTCTACCCCATCCTCAAACCCATCATGCCCAATACCACCTCTTCTACCACTCCCTCCTCAAATGGCAAAGGACTAGGAGTAGTCCCCCAGTACTTCTCCAGGGACCACTCAAAGGTCAAAACCTTCATCCAGGATGTGGATGACTATCTAGAAGTCAACAGTGAGCTCTACAATACTGATGCAAAGAAAATCATATTCATGCTAGGACTTCTGAAAGGAGGAGAAGCCAAGGCCTGGAAGAAGCCTAG